>APFE030218512.1:9945-26363 GCA_000404065.3 Pinus taeda | reverse complement strand
ACAAGATGGGTGTGGTGAGGAACACCTTCCTCGGTAAGAGGGAGTGTTGGAATTTGGTACCGGAGGACAAGTGGTTCCCTTAGGCTTTGATCTTTGGCCTAGGGAAAAGTGTCCAAAAGATTTTAATTTTTCTCCTAAAGTGACTTCATAATTTTTATAAAGTTAAAATCTAATTTAAAAGTGACTTTAAGTGATAAAGTTACTAAGTCTAATTTTAAAGTGACTTTTATAAAGTCAATGAAAATTAGAAAGGAAAAATGACTTTGGAAATAAATGACTAAGTGGGTCTTTATTAAAGTGGGGTGAATTAAAAAATAGAAAGTGAGATTTAAATGTGCATTTAATCTAAGACATTGATCTAAATCTATTTCAGCCATTGGATTTAGAGATCACCCAAAAGTCACTTGGATCACCCAAAAGTCACTTGGAGTTATATTAAAAGAGGAAAAGGAGGAAAAGATCATTCATTCTTTCATGAGCAGATTGGGAGAAGGAGAGCAAGAGAGCAAGGGAGATTTCTGGACAAGAAGGAGAAAGAGGCAACAGTTTGGCACACATACCAGGCATCTCTTCAGCAAAATCAGAACAGCAGAAAGACAAGTAGAATAGCAACAAGAATAAGCAGAAAAAAATGATTTTTTTGCAGAAAACTGAGAAGTTTCCAGGTGGTCCGTTGGGCTGAAAATGGATAAGTTTGCTTGCTGAAAAAAATTATTTTACTGTAATTTTTTGCTGAAATTTTCTTGCTGTAAAAAGATATTTTTCAGAAACAAAGAAGAGCTCTCAAACTAGTTTTCCCCAAGAGTTGTAGGGGGCTTTTCCAGGGTCATGTTGACCAAAAATATCAGTGTTTTAATGTGTTTTAATAGCTGTTTATTACTGCTGATTTTTATTTCTGCAATTTCTAGCATTCTGTAAATTTTCCAGAATTTGTGTTTTCAGCAAATTTATTTTTTCAGCTTGTTGAATGTATGGTTATGGGAAAGGGCATTTAACTACATGGGAGAAATAAGGAGAAACTGAAAATCGGGGTGGGAAAACAGAAATTTTAACATTGTTTTCATTAAATTTATTTTTTTTACCATTTTTGGGGATACTAAATTATCAGTACTCTGACTATTAATAATGACTTTACAACATTTTCTTCCTCATTTATAGATAGTTTTAAGCAATATTTTCCTTTGTGTAGGTTCCTTTACTTCTTTAGGAGACTTTAATAAAGTTATTTTCATTATCAATGATTCACTAGTTTTATGTGCATTTTCATGTGTAGAGGATTATACACATTATGTATCAGTATGTGCCATATGTATGCTACCCTGACTAGAAGATTTTTCTAGTTCATGTATAACATCTTACCAAAACCGATCTACCTCTACCTCTTTGATATGGTCTTTGTCCTCTAAAATATCCTCTTGATGATGATTCTCCCTCACCTGAATTGCTGCCTTCTTCTTTTTGAATGGGAAATATTCCGCTTGAATATTCTCTGCTTGATTGTCCTATTCTCCATTGCCCTCTCCTTGATTGTCCTATGCTCCTTACTGTACTTCATCCCCTTCCTCTTAGACTTTTCTTCCTTGCTAGTTTCCCTTATATCTTAAGGGCTATCTAGTAAGCTTCTTCAACAATTTTCAAAGAAAAAATATCCAATTCATCTTGTATTTCAAATCTTAGGCCATTAATATATAGAGATAAGTTTTAAGCAGACATTATACTCTATAAAATTGTTTTGTATATTTTTTTACAGACATGGATTTCTGCTAAAGTTTTTTCATTTGTCAAAAAATATTTAACTGATAGTCTCGAGGAATAAATTTACCTTTGAATTTGGCTACCATCCTATCCCAACTAGTGATCTTCCTTTTTATTTTACTTCTCTACTCATCTTGCACAATGACCCACCACAGTAGAGCAAACCCTTTTAATGTGGTCACCGCGAACTTGACTTTCTTATCTTCAACTACATTCTCATAGTGAAAATATGTATCCATGGTGCTAATACAGTGAATCAATTCTTGAGGATTTAAGTTTCCCTAGTACATAGGCATTTTCAATCTCGGTGATCATCTTGACCATTTTCTCTTTTGGAGTTTCTTCTTCAACTTCAGTTTCTTTTTTTAAGGTTTCTTTTGATTAGTTGATATCACCAATTTTGACTTCTCTTCTGTGTGTTGTCTCCAATGCATCTAATCTTGTTCGAATATGTCTTACTTCATTGAGTAAGACTTAATTGGTAGCTTCCCTAATTCATCTAGCTCAATATGGCATCTTTATATTTTTAATTAAAATAAAGGAAATAATTATTTAACTTTACAAATTCCATACTTAAATTCTCCTTTAATAAGTGACCAAAGAATTTTTTTAATGTAAATATTTTACTTGTGAATTTAATGGTTTTATGACTTCAATATCACAAATTCTTTTTAAGGTCTACTTTTTTATTTTTTTCATTTTTTTTAATATTAAATATGGAGTGTCCTTTCCCCGTGTGAAAACAATGCATCCTTCCTCCACTTTATTGTTAAACCACCTATTTATTGCAATTGTTTAATAATTTTATGGAACACTTTTAAAATAGTGGCTAGTCATTTTCAACATTAATTCCTCCTTTTACAATGGCTATCTTCTTATATAAAGTTACTTTTTCACTTTCTTAAAACTATCCTCTTGTGAAAAAGTAATAATAAAAATTTAACCTTTTTCACAACATTAATTCCTCCTTTTACAATGGCTCTCTTCTTATATAAAGTTACTTTTTCACTTTCTTAAAACTATCCTCTTGTGAAAAAGTAATAATAAAAATTTAACCTTTTTCACACAATCCACGTGATACTTGTTAAACCTTTATAGAATCATCATTCCTCATTAAAAGAAAATCTTTACAACAACAACACACGAGCCATGTAAATATATCAAGAACGAATATTACCCAAGTTTTTAAGTGTTTTTCAGGAAGGCCAAACCCTTCAACAATGAGTCAACGGTGGTCTCCACGCTCTACACAAATATATCCCACACAACAGTGTTCCTGCAGATACTACAGGCTCCTTCAATGGAGTTTAAACTGGTGAGACTTCAAAACAGTCTTCTAATGTAGATTGCATTCAATTCTGCAATCTTCGCTTGTACCAGTAAACAAAATACAGTGCTCCATGCTACATAGGTCACATAACAAATTTCCACTCCAGTCTCCTCACGGCACACTCAATATCTCGTCAATATCTTATTCTCTACGCATAGCTCGACGTGTCAATGCAACTTCAACATTAATCACAATGTCCTATCACCATTCACTCGATACACAATTCTACGACTCTGATACCAAAATATGACGCAGATACTAAATGATGAAATCGCTCATTAAAACAAACATAAAATTTTATTAAATTAATTTCTCTCGAAAAACATGGCTATTTATTCTGAGTAAGAAAACTGTTGAATTCTTCTAGAGAGAACTACTTCCTATATATTTATATTTGGTGCAATTTGAGAGAAAACCTCATAGGAAACTACAGTAAATTCTAGAAGTCTCTATAAAATTTGAAAACTTAAAAATGGTTGAGGATGAAATCATTGCTAAATACTTTGTTAGATCTGATGAAGATAAAAACATGATAATGGGTTTTGATGAAGATATTATAGGAGTATTTATCCATAAAGTGTTAGGATATTTTCCAATGAGAATTAATGCTAAGATATGGGCTATAGAAGAAATGTCAATATAAAAAATTCTTATGACATAGTAGCTCCTGGAATTTTCATTGACTATTATATGAGAATTACAGGAGATGAATATAATCTAAAAGAAGTATCATTCAAAATATCTAAGAAGTCTAAAGAAAATAGAGCACGTCAAGATTACTCTAGTTGTGATTGAGATCAGGTGGTAACCCAAGTTTCAAGAAACTAAGGAGGGGCTTCGATAAGTATAAGGGTAAAATACCTTCCAACTATTTCTTCAACTTTTTTTACTACAATGAAGATTGACATTTTTTTCTCAAAATTAGCATACATTAAAGATGAATAAGAAATAGAGAACAAGAAAAAAGTAGAGACAAAGCTCAGAAATACTAGAAAAAGAAGACTAGGAGAAAGAGGAGCTTCTACTATAAAGAAGAAAATGATTGATATGAAGCCAATAGAGGAGAATTCTCTTAAGGAGAAAAATATGAATGCATGATTATGTCATTCAAATCTAAATAAAACTTTGAGAACAACATAGATTCTAAACAACAAGGAGTAGTGGACCTTAAAGCAAAGCTAATCACTGGAATATAGGAGCTAAAGAAGGTAAGAAAAAAGAACAACTACTTGAAAGAATAGCTTTTAGGAAGGTATGTATAAATATGATAATGAATAATTTAACCATAAAAAATAAATTTAAAATATGTTAAACTCAATGATGTTATAATGGAATAACTAAAAGAAAAACAAAAGAGTCTCGACAAATTAGAACAAGAACATGAGGCTTCTGATGTTGGAATTCTGAAAGAAGAGAAGAAATATAGGCCCATACATATATAATGAAGGCATCATAACTTTGAAAAAATATAGGCCCATACATATATAATGAAGACATCGTAACTATGAAAACTGGTCTTGAAGAAGCCAGAAGAAAACATGAGCTTTTGATCAATCAATTAGCTAAATGGGAAAGGAATTACAAAGCGTTAGAGCCTAAAGTTGTATCTCTCTAAGTAAATATTATGAAAACCATCAAGGAAACAAAGAACAATATAGCTATTTTGAAACACTTGAAGGAAATCCATCAAGGTAAAAGGATAACGAGGTGAAGAAGAAATAAGAAATGTGAAAATCCTAAGAAAACCATTATTGTACCCAGTGCAAACTTGTGCATAAGCAAGCAAGGAAACATAGTTTAATAGAGAAATAACAAATGTGAAAATCCTAAGAGAACCATTACTGTACCTTAGTGCAAACTTGTCCATAAGCAAGCAAGGAAACATAGTTTAATAGATTTAACCAAGCTCAACAAACACACTGTTTTAGGTGCCTAAAGTTATTTTATGGTAACTACTACACTTATCATAAATTTGTTTACAAACCTATTGATTGTAATTTTAATAAATTTAAAAGAGATGAAAATGTGATACCTAGTGATTTTCAAGATTTTAGATCTAGAAGCTTCCCTTTTGCATAAAGAAACTCATTCTCTCCTCTTATGAATGAGACTAACTATTATATCTAACACAATTATGGACACTAATCAAAAGAGTGCCAAGGAGTATTGTTTAAACGTGCTAGAAGAGAGAGCTTTGAATTTTTATTTGCTCAAAAGAATGTGAAGAAATGCAAACAAGAGACAGAGGGAATTGAGGAATGCAGTGTTGTATTGTTTACTCATGATCATGAAGAAAAGTGGTATGTTGATAGTGGATATTCCAAGCACATGACTAAAAATAGAATTAATTTCATATTTATGAAAGAAAATGGGAACTGAAGTGTCAATTTAAGGAACAATGCTCCATCACGAAAAAAAGGAGAGAAATAGCTAGCCTAGATGAGAAAACAAAGGATAAAAATGTCTTGTATGTGTAAGATCATAAGCACAATCTTCTAAGTATTAGCCAAATGCGTGATAATGGCTATTATGTTCTCTTTCAAGCTAAGGATTGTGAAATTAGGATGGAAGAGAATGGAAAGACAGTCAAACTTAATCAGAAATCCAAGGAATGCATATTTCTTCATTGGCTCCAGAGTAAAATGCTAACTTAGAAACATAGATGTGACATCTCTATGGCATAGAAGAATTGGTCATGTAAATTTTGACATCGTAGTGAAAATCAACAAGACTAAGGAAGATAGATCTTTACCAAAACAGTGAAAACATGTTAGGATATTCTGACATGTAGGAAATAGTTAAGTATAACATGGTCTAGTGTAGAGTTAGGTAAAGTGTGTTTCTTTACTATGTACATTTCTAAATTACAACCCGACGGTCACGATATGTTCTAGATATGAAGTCATCTGATAGTTCATTCTCTCTTCAGTATTACTGACACTTGATTTGTGGCTTAACACCCAATTGGTCCATGATACCTATTTAAAGATCATAGAGGGTCATTTGTAGGGTGACTACTAATGAGAGAAGCTTATGTGAATTTTCATTTTTTTATTGATAAATTTCTTGAAGTTGGCGTGTCGGCTTAGGCCGTGGACTGTTTTCGTCTTTGAGGGTTTAAACCATGTCAAGAATACTAGTGTATTGATCTGTGATCTGTTTGTGAGCGGTGTACTATGGTGTTCTGTCTCGGGAACTTACCCTGTAAATTCCTACATGGTATTAGAGCTATTTGAGGGCCGCATCCATTGGTGATCCAAATCTGAAGGCCATACAACTACATCTGACTGTCGTTTCCTAGATCCACTATTTCTGACTCCTTTCAAGTCGAGAGGACTGCTCTATTGTGTTAGGAGCATCTATTCTAGTGAGGAACCCCTTTTGTTTCACGCAAAAAGGCTTCCGGTAGCCCTAGCTACGTCATTTTTAAGATCTTGAGGTATATAGTCTTTATTTTCAGTTTTAGTTATTCATCTCTCTGTTTATTTCGGTTTATTTAGCTCTATGTTTTTATTACCGGATCTATACCTTTCATTGTTGTGTATGCTCTTTGCCTCATGACTCTATGCTATTTGGGCAAACCAGAAATAGAAATGAAGAAATTTTCTTATGCTTATGCTCTTTTCCACCTCGCCTTAGTGTGATCTCGAAAAATTAGAAACATTGAGGAAAATATATTGTTTCCGGCGAAAGCTAACTTCAAGCCATAAGGTTTGGTTTTTTTTGCATGTCCGTGTTGGGTTGTGTGAATTTTTGTTTTGTAGGCAAAAAGAGTTTTTCAGGTAAGCAAGCACCCCAAAGCTTCAGTGACTAAAAAAAAAAAACTCCATTCCTCTTTTCCAAAAATTACTAACCTTTTAAACTAGCTCACTTGGTCAAAAGTTAATTTATTATAATAGAGGTCTTGGGTTCAAGTATGTCTTTTTCTTTTTGTTGAGTTACTTTTTCAAAAAACACATGTATCTTATGCTTTAAAGTTACTTTATGTAAAAGTGTCCTCACCCATTATAAAAAGTGAATCACTTATCATTCTAAATTATTTTTGTCTTTTATTTAAGTTACAATTTAGTGAGTAGCTCATAAAGTACCATTATAAAAGTGGCTTTCACTTATTTATAAAAGTGGGTCACATAAAATCCTTTTTTAAAGTGAGCTAATAACATTAATTTTGGAAAGAGGGGGAGAGGGTGGGGGGGCTGGGGGATTTTTTCTAAATATAACATTATCATTCACTTCAGCACATTCACACACTTCATGGGCATCTTCAACGACTTTTCTTCAAAAGTCATAACTTCTTCATCCGAAAGCCATTTTTAGAGCCATTTTTTTAATTGGCCTAATTTTTCGAGATATTTCCATTAGAACACTTAGTTTCAACAACTATGGCTTCAATTTCTATTAAAATGGAAAGCCCGTGCTAAGTTATTCTTGACAGCACCAACTACTTCCAATGGTGGTCCTACATTGAGGATTTACTTAGAAGTAAAGGTCTTTACAGAATAGCCTCAAGCCAAGAAACTAAACCTAAAGATGAAGATAAGGCAACCAAATGAGAAAATAGGCAAGATCAAGCAGGTGGGTTGATAGGGATGTCTGTTTCTCCAAGCCTTAGATTCCATATCGCGGAACTTGATACCCCTAATAAAGCAATGAAATAGCTCACTAAATTTTTTGGAATTAAAAATGAAATTAGAGCCCATCAACTCGAAAAGAGTTGCTTACGTTGGACCCAAATAATTTTTCTTCCATTGAAGATTTTTTGTCCAAGTTCAAGACCCTTAGGCTTCTCTTGGAAGGTGTTAAGGTTAAGGTTAAGAAAGAATATGGTAGCCTTATCTATTCCATTCTCACTACGTTGGGACCAACCTACTTTGTGTTTGTTTCCACCTTCCATTCTACCAAAGAGGCCTTTGTTTCTCAAGGACAAGACTACAAGTCCCCCTCTTTTGATGTCTTTTGTGATTCTTTAATAAGAGAACAAGAAAAACTCTTACATCTTGGTCTTCTTTATCTTGGAAAATCTTTTAAGAAAGTGTTAGCCACCCAACATCAACCAAATTCAAAGAATCCTAAGAAGCAGTATCCTAAAAAGAATGGTCCTAAGCCAAACAAGGGTCCTAAGTAATTTCAGTGTCAAAAATGAAAAATAATTTCAACAAAAAGATAAGGTAAATAAAAACAAAGGGAAGAAGACCAATAGACATTTCCACTTTTGTAATCGAGATGGCCACTTAGAATCCAAATGATTTAAGAAGATGGAAGCCTTGGAAGCATCAATGAAGAAGCATAGCATCCATTTGGAGCACTCTTCAACTTCAACTTCATCTTCAGGAATAACAATTTCTGCATGTGGTTGTCAAGCATCTCGTTCTAGTTATGCACTAAATGTATCTTCTTCTTCTCATTCTCATGAGTGGCTCATTGATTCTGGAGCTTCTTATCACATGGCCAAAAACAAAGCCATGTTTTCTTCTTTACATGATTGTCACACCAAAAATATATATGTTGGTGATGATAGATCTCTTAATGTTTTAGGGACTGGAACTGTTCATCTAGCAATGGTCAGTTTAATGATGTATTATGTGTTCCAACCTTATCCAGCAACCTTCTATCTGTATATCAGATAACTCATTCAGGTGAAGGTAAAATTGTTGAATTTTCACCTCATGATGTTGTAATCAAGGACCTAAGAGATCCTAAACAGATTTTAGATACTGGGATTGTTGATAATTCTACAAGGTTGTATAAGTTTAACAACATTGGGTCATCAACTCTTCCCTCGGTATTTTTTGCTCATAATGATGAAGTGAGAAAACTTTGGCATGAGCAATTTGGTCACTTAAAATATCGCTCCCTTTAAAATATATGTAAAGAAAATATGGTGACACTTCTTCCTATGGTATATTGTAGAGATGGTGTTTGTTCTAGATGTGTACTCGGAAAACATCATCAGGATAGTTTTGAAAAACATGCCTCTTGGCATGCCTCAACCCCTTTATATCTTGTGCATAGTGATTTATGTGGTCCACTTCCAGTTGTTTCACTCTCTGGCTACAAGTATTTCTTAACTTTTATTGATCATTTCTCCATACTCACTTGGGTATACTTCTTAAAACTCAAGAGTGAATTATTTAACATTTTCTTGGCTTTTGTTGAAAAACGATCTCGACATCAAATTCTTAAGCTAAGATATGATAATGGCAGAGAATATGTTAAAAAAAAAATCATCAACTTATGCATTGAGCATGGAATTCAAATGAAACATACGGTTCCATATACTCCACAACGAAATGGTGTAACTCAAGGGAAGAATTGCACCTTAAAGGAAATGGCTAATTGTATGCTTCAATCTAAAGGCCTTAGTCTTAATTTTTGGGCAGAAGCAATTTATTGTGCAAATTACATAGTAAATCACACTCCTACTAAGGTTTTAAAGAATATCACTCTAGAAGAAGCATGGAGCTCAATTAAACCAGATGTAAGTCACTTGCATATTTTGGAAGCGAAGCATGGGCCCATATTCCAGATGAAAAACATAAAGCTTTAGAACCTAAGAGTGAAAAATGTACCTTTGTTGGATATTCTGAACAGGTAAAAGGATATAGACTTATTCCACTTAACTCAAAAAATGTTATCATTAGAAGAGATGTAAAATTTCATGAAAATAAATCGGCATACGAGCCTAGTCCAGCAGATGTGCCACCTCTTCCTATCTCTTCTACTTTTGAAAACATTTCTTCTTCAGATGATGAAAGTGAGGATGACAATCCTCCCCCACCTTCTCAGGATCCTCAACTTCCAAGATGGGTCTGTGCTATTCGGGATGCAGCAGGTGATCTTGCCGGTGATCCTACAGATCAGCGACGTACACGTTCTCAGTTTGAAAGAGCCTCTTCTTTACTGGCTCAAGCTCCAGTAAACCATGATCCTGACACTTTTGCAGAAGCTTCAGGCCATCCACATTGGGAAGTAGCTATGAATGAAGAATATCATTCATTGTTGGCAAATGATACATGGGATCTTGTTCATCTACCAAAGGGACGCAAACTTGTTAGATGTAAATGGGTTTAGAGAACAAAGTATGGACCAGATGGGAAAGTTGATAAACATAAAGCTCGTCTTGTTGCTAAGGGCTTTTCTCAGGTTGAAGGCATTGACTACACTGAAAGCTTCTCCCCTGTTGCCAAAATGAACTCTATCCGCCTTGTTCTTTCCCTTGCTACCTCCTTAAAATGGGAAGTCCATCAGATGGATGTTAAATATGCCTTCTTGCATGGGGACTTGCATGAAGAAATCTATATGGAACAACCCATTGGCTTCATCCAAACCGACTCCAGCCTTGTATGTCGCCTTAAGAAATCCCTTTATGGCCTTAGGCAAGCCCCTATGGCTTGGTATGAAAAAATGGATAGCTTTCTTTTATATACTAACTTTTCTAGGTGTCATTCTTACAATACTGTCTAAACCAAGAAAGTGGGTAAGTCTCTTCTCATTCTTGTTCTTTATGTTGATGATCTTATCCTTACTAGTAGTGATCCCAACCTTATAAACCACGTGAATTCCAGCCTTAAAAGGAAGTTTGAAATGACAGACTAAGGACACTTGCATTATTTTCTTGGTCTTCAAGTCTTGCAATCCAAGGAAGGTATTTCCCTTTCCTAATCCAAGTATGCTTGTCATCTTATACACCACTTTCACATGGAAGACTGTAAGCCAGCCCCTTCTCCCTTTCAGTCTCGAGCAAAACTTTTAGTCACTTGTACTTCCCCTAAAGTTGATGCTACCTTATATCGTTAGCTTGTAGGAAAAATTTTGTATTCAACCCATACCTGTCATGACCTTTCCTTTGTTGTTGGCCTTATTACTCAGTTGATGCAAAACCCACATGAAATTCATTAGAAAGCAGCTAAAAGAACACTGCGTTATGTTCAAGGTACAGTTCAATTTGGGATTCATTATAGTGCAAAAGCATCTCCTCTATTGGTTGGTTTCACTAATTCCGATTTGGCTAGTGGCCCAAATGATCAGAAGTATACTACAGGGTATGTCTTCACTCTTGGTTCTAGACCTAGGGCTTGCAAGAAGCAAAGCGCCATTTCTCTTTCTTCAACAGAAGGAGAGCATCGTGGCTGATGAGCCCCAGAAATGGGTAATTATATGGGCTCATTTGGCCTCCTAACTCAGATTAATCCACCATTCTCATTAGTTTATTGCATGTTTTTTATTATATTTATGCTAATGGAGTGAATTGGGTTAGTCATTATGCCATGAAGTCTAATGTGTGCTTTATGCAGATTTTTGGTCAATTTTGGGACAAAGTCAAAGGATTAATGAGCATTTGGCAACCAATATTCAAGGAAAACAAGGGAGAGGATTTGTAGGAGGGTGTCCCCCTCATTTATGACTCCCTACCTCGAATCCTCCTTCAGGAAACTCGGAGCACAAGCAGCCACATTCATGCATCAAAGGGGCAATCGAGCAAGTGGAGAAGAACTGTTGTCTATCTCTAGTCTTGGGAGCCGAGCCTCCTTGATTTCAAGAGAGATGTTGGAGGCTCCAGTTGTATAAATAGGAGGGCTTAGGTGCTCAGTAGTTTAGTTGGTTGTTAGTCAAATTTTCGCACTTTTGTTGCAGCTCTTGCTCAACTCATTTTCGAGCTTACTTTTCTGAACAATTTATGTAATGTGACTTTTATTTTGATAATGGAGATGAAATATTTTATGATCCAGCACTGATTTCTTTTAGAGGGCTTAAGCTCTTGGGTTAGGGCCCAACCCAAGCTGCCTAGCACCTCTTGCTTTGTACTTATATGTTTTTGCTTCAGTTCATGAATTAATTTCTGTTAGATAGATTCATTTTCCCTTGGTTAGAATAGGTTGCTTTTGTTGGTTTACAGAGTTGTTTCCATTTCAATTAATGAAGTAGGTTAAATAGAGATAGGCAAAGATATAAAAAGGCCATCAATAGAGCCTTTATCTCCTTTCCTCCCTTTGGGGCCATGAGCTGAGGTGAAGGCACTCTTGTTGCCACTAAAAACACAGTTTTGCTTCCTCCATGCAATTTCTAGTGTTGTAGTTTGATTTAAAAGTTAATTATCTGCTTCAAATCCATTTTTCCATGTTCATTTTTATTTCTAAAATAAATCTCTTTCCATGCTTTCTTGTTCACGTAGCAATGTTTAGCATTTTATTTTTCTAGGTCAAAATTTAGGTTAACTTGAGATATAGTTCCGTTCTTTTGGTGCAGCTAGTTCTTTTCTTGCTCAGTTTCAGTGTTTAGATGTGCAGATCTCTTAAAACACACCTCTGCTCATAATATATCAATAAATCAACCATCACCATCTCTTTTCTCACAGGTTTCACAAGTCATTCACAACCTTTCACGAATCTGCCCTAATTTGTGCATTTCTCCCATAAGTTTTCTTCTCATCCTTTGAACGAATCCAACCATAATTTTCTTTCCTAATCCTCCTTGATGAGCTTCACACACCTTGAAACCTCCCTCTAATCTTTATCTACCCTTTCCCACCATTTTTCCACCTTTAAAACCTCTAAAAACAGCTGTCGGCATCCTCCTACAAATCCTCCTGTAGATCTCCTCCAGCCTCCTGTAGAATTTCCTAAAAGTGACTTTTTGAAGTTCGATTGTAGAGGAAGTCTCCAGAAGGTTACCAGAGGCTTCTTAGGACCCCTCCATGCCTTCCTACATCTCTACAAACCCCAAGGTCGCCTTCCATCACCACCAAATCTCTGCCACAACCACAAATAGATAAATTACAAGCATAACAATTTCACATAAAATACATGAAAACCCAAAAATATTTTTTTCTCTCATTTCTTTATGGAAATAGCTTGAATAGATGTAGTTTACCTCCTCAATAGGTAATGGCATTTATTCCATAGGTTTTTATCTATCTTTCTAAAAAATTAGGGCTAGTGGGTAAAGTAGGGTTTGCTTTATACTCCAATCTTCTTTGTCTTTCTGCAAGTAGGATAGCCTTTGTAGAGTTAGATTTCTTTCATCATAGTTAAAAGCTTCTTCTGGAAACTCATAGAAGTTGGCTTCAACTCCTAGTGATATTGTGCCAGCTGACCAAGTGACAGCCTACAGTAAGAGCTAGTACTTCTGCATACAACACCGTCGCTTCCAAGTTTGTTATGAACTACCGAGTTGATCAAAGTAAAGTAGGAAGCCCCATGAGTTGTAGCATTCTTGCTGCAATACTTGTGCTCACCACTTTTTGGTGCCGTTGTTGAGGAAGCATCAAAGTACTTTGTGATTATTTCTTTTATTCTATTTTCTACTGCAATGCTCTGCTAAGTAGTTCATTTCAGCAAAAGTAGAGTAGTTGTTTCTTTCAAATTCTGCATTTCCTTGCTTTCATTTCAACTCTACAATTTCCATTTCTGCAAAAGTAGATTAGTCCTTTTAATTATCCAATTTCCATTTTAGCAAAAGTAGATTAGTTCTTTCGATTCTGCAATTTTCATTCCAGATCAGTCATTTCCTTGCTTTCATTTCAATTCTGCAATTTCCTTTCAACAAGTTCATTCAGTTAGTTGCAATTTATTTGTTCAATCAATTTCAGTTTTGCAGGTACAAGTAGTGAAAAAACAAAAATCACCCAAAAAAGAGATTCCCTTTCATGCCTCGTAGGAACAGAGATAATTCATGGAAATTCCTACCCAACACCCCCACCACATCACAAAGCCACCCTTCTCTTTTCTTCGGTAGAAGTGATCCAAAAGATCCTTTAGGAGAACAACCCGAAATATTTGAAGAACCTATAGGAGAAGAAGAGGAAGAAACCATCCCTCCCGAGACAATGGCTGAAAACAGAAATGCTAGGGGAAATGGAGAAAGAGTAGAGGGTACCTTTCCCATCCGAGAGACCAATGGAGACACTAAAATGAAGAACATAAGCCCTTCAGCCCTACCTCACTTCCACGGATTAATTACAGAATATCCTAACACCTTCCTATTTGAGTTTGTTGTTATTTGTCGAACTTATGACTATGCATAAGACGAGCAGAAGTTGAAACTATTTCCTTTTACCCTCAAGGATGCAGCATTGCGCTGATTCATCGGTTTACCTGGCAACATCATCACAACTTGGGCTCAGATGCAGCAAGCCTTTAATAACAAATATTGGGACTACTATAGGTCAAAAGACACCAAGGAATAAATATTCTGAATGACCATGGGAAGTGATGAATCCTTGGAGGATTATGGAGAGAGATTACAGCTTAGTTATAAAAGGGCCAAGTGCACACTTGGCCCCGAATCTCTGAGGTTGGTCTTGCTCAGGGGAATTCTGGAAGACCTTCTAGACACCCTCCATTTACTAGTTGGGGGAGACATCTACCAACTACCTTATGAAGACATAAAGACTATCTTTAGAAACCATTCTAGGGAAGCTAGAAAGAGAGGTAGGGGGAGTCAACCCATGGCCAGTACCTCCTCATCCAGTTCATCCCTCAAAGGTGAACTGTTAAACATGCTGGAAGATTTCAAGAGTGAGATGTTGCGGACTCTTGCCATGAAAATGGATACCTTGCATATCAAAAGGAAACAAGAAGGATCAGAGAGGGCTTTCGCAATTTTTTGTCCTAGGTGCACCAGAAGGCATCTTAGGAATGAATGTCCATTGAACTCTATAGAGGTTTGTTCAGTCTGTGAAGAAGATCATTCTATAGATAAGTGCCCTTCCTTGCCCAGATTTAAAGCTATATACCAAGGGTCCAAAGGAGCCACTAAACCACTCTGTTTCATAAACCAAAAGAGGCCACATGGACCTAGACCTTACCAGCAGGGAATGCAAGGGACATCCCAGGCATACTAAAACCCTAATCAAGCCACTTCCATGCCTTCTTGGGCCCCCCCTACTCATCCTTCCTGGTCCACACCTCCTCCTTGGTCATATCCATCTCAATATCATGCTCAACCAGCTGCTCATTCATTTCACTCCTATTCTCAGCCACAGCCTCAGTGGAATGCACCTCATCAGAGGTGGAGGCCCTAGTACAACTCTCCTCCTACTCTTTTGCCTCCACCACCTGCTCAACCACAACCATTGCCTCTTGCTCCACTAAGGCAATGCCAAATGCCTGCTCAACCGAACCCGAACCCAAATAACAGACAGGCTCAGCAAGTATATAGTGGGGAACCATCATGCCCAACCTATGCTGTGGAGATTCAAGAGATTAACCTAAAATATGGGAAGGTTCTCCCAGATAGCCAGCCTCCCCCTAAGGAGGATGAGGAAGATAAAGAGAAAAGTGAACCGAAAGCAATTCCACCCTTTCTTGAGAGATTATCTGGAACAACACAGCCTACCCTAGAAGAAACTGAACTTCTACGAGAATTGAAACAATTATGTGTAAAGATACCACTTCTCCAAGCCATAAAGGATGTGCCTACATACAACAAGATGATCAAAGAGAATTGCTTTAGGCATCCAAGCAGGCGCAAGAGATATGCGCCAACCATCAATGTCATAGGACAACTGTCCGACCTCATGTTGGGGCAGGTAATATGTTCGAAGTATCTAGACCCTGGAAGCCTAGTAGTCGATGTCCACATCAATGGCACCATGATCCCCCATACCCTGATTGATCTGGGGGCTGTCATTAACGTGATGACCAAGGACACAATGCTCAAGCTCAACCTCCAAGGCTCCCTGAGAAAGACCACAACAGTACTGCAGTTAACAGACCGCTCCACCATGACCCTTGAAGAGATTATGGAAGATATAATGGTATCCATTGATTCTTGGGAGTACCCTGCTGATTTCCTTGTTCTCCAGCCGAAGGCAAAGCTCACTGGGTATCCTCTCGTCCTGGGAAGACCCTGGTTGGCTACTGCAGATGCCTACATCAGCTATCGAGCTGGGAACATGACAATCAAGAATGGGTATATGTCCAAGTAGCTAGTCCTATATCCTCCTGCCCAACGCTTGCTAGAACATGATCTACCTCTCTGGTTGGAGGAGGAGGATGAGGATGAAGTCTATTCTACACCATTGTGTGCAGTAGAAACTGCCATGAGGGGGAAACCGCAAAATGAGGATGATATCATTGAAAATTTAATTCGGAATCCACCCTCGAGTATTTTTCCATTAGAAGATCTAGTGAAAGAAACCCAAGGAAATCCCTTAGTTGATTTCTGTGTGGCTGACCCTACCTCTCTTCGAGTTAAGAATATAAGTTTGGCCCAGAAAGAACTTTGAAAATCAACTCATCCCTATCCACCTCTTAGGAGAAGGAACTGTGTAGCTTATTGAGAAACCATTTAGATGCCTTCACCTAGAGCTATAAGGAGATGAAGGGAGTGC
>APFE030218505.1:317437-418871 GCA_000404065.3 Pinus taeda | reverse complement strand
AAAACAAATTCTAATTTTTTTAGAAATCGTAGGATTTAAAAAATTGATAAATAGTAACACAATGTTAGAAATTATATTGTACAAGAAAATATGACATAAGATAATAAGCTAGCTACAAAACTTTCTTATATACTTTATTAATCTAAAATGATGGACAATGAAACATAGTGTAGAGATGAAAAATATAAATTAGTAAACATAATTAACATAGAACACTAAACATAAAGTACTAAGCATAGAGTTCTAAATAATATACCACAAAATATTTCTAATAACAGGAAGTGGTGTATAGTTAATAGCGTTGAGTAGGAAAGTATGTGAGAAAGTACAAATGAGGGTTCAAATCAATTGTGTGGAGTCCTGTCTATGTAAAAGAAGTTGTGTGCAAGATAGAGATGTATTAAAGAAGTGAGTGGAACCCATAGATGTGTAGAAGTGTCGTGTGAATATGTGCAATTATTGTTAGCTAGAAGGATGTGTGCAGTTTATGAAAATGTGGAAGCAAGGCATGAGCTGAGGAAAGGGCCATACAAAAATAAACTATCTATATAGGTAAAGCATGCATGACAATAAAGGGTAAATATTATTTGACTATTCCTCAATTATTGGATAAGCACCAAGGAATCAAAATATTTTATACATTGGAAGAGGTTAATGCATATTATGACTTTGATCCATGTGGGAAAACAAAGTTAAATATAATTTAAATTTATATTAATTATTTGGTAGAACCAACTAAATTTGATTTATTCCACTTACAAAATATTTCCAATACTACTTATATATAAACCAAGTGTAAGCTCAGTATTTGTAGTATCACTCATCTCGTAATGTCTATGAGCCTCTATTACAATCCTCCCTACACAAAAAAGCTCACTATGACTCATGCATGCATTAAAAGCTGCTAAAGAAAGATATGTGTAGAGCTAAAGTACATCCCCAAGCAATGCATGTTGCATTTGCCAAGGAAACAAATATCAAGTTGTTAAAATATATATAATATTATGAAAATAGCATAATACAAAACATGGAAATTAAACTAATAGGTAGAGAATAAGTTACTACCATTGAAACATGAAAATAAATCTAAGGTTATTATTGCTTTGTCCTCCTCATTTTTGCCATGATTCACTTCTTGCACGTGTTGCATACCTCTTGAGATGCTGAAAGGGAAATAGAACCAATTGTCCCAAATCGAAATGGATATAGATCATCAGATGAATTTGTAATCAATGTATTTGGAAACAATTGGTGTTCTAGGTAAGCAAGAAGAATGTTTTCCATGATTTTAGAATTGGTTGGTGACAATGTTTTGTTTTGTTGCACACCATAATAGTTGTGCTTTGTTATTATTTTGAAATTTATAATATAAATACCATCATCTATAATAATTTTGTTTGCAATGTTGTTTGATTAAATACATAGGCACAAGAAATCTTAATGTCATTTCAACCTTGTTATATGTCAAATTTACAAAAACTATTGGTTTTTTCTTATTTGCTTGTCTAGAAAAGTATTGTATGTAACCAACACAATGCCAATGGAAATGCCTCTAGTTATATTGTTACTGATAACTTATATTGATATTGGCATATATTGTGAACTTTTCTACCTGGTCATAATCATTCAATTGAACTTAATTCTTGGAAAGAAAATAAATTTGATAAGCATTCATAAGCGGATTGAAATTAATTCCTAAAAAGAAAATAAATATGATATCCAACTAGCTAAACTTGGTCACCCTTGTGTGTTTTCTGCTTGTTTTATTGTGTTTGGTCTGATATTTACTGCTATAATAGTGCTTTTTGTCATGCTTACTTGTTCACTTATAACCCTTTTCACATCATTAACAATATATTTAATTATCAATCCTTCGCAATATGACAACATTTTCTTGTTCACAAGTATTGCATTGAAATTAATGATTGAAAAACAATATATTTTTTTGATATTAATTTTTAATATTAGAAAAAAAAGCTAAATAAGTCTCTAATATTAAAATAATATAGAAAATCATCTTCATTATTTCTTTTAGTGCAAGTCACATGGTTTAAGGTGCAAATCTACAACCCATTCAAAAAATCCTAGTTCAAAATTAATACAGGAGAATCCATTCGGCTAATTCCTGAAATGCAACAAAATCGAATTGCTAGCAGTTCACAGTCGAATTCCCCCCAGGGATAAAATTCTGGGGAGGTATAAGTAATTTTATTACAAAACCACCCACCCACTCTCAATGATGTCATCGAGATACCCCACCCCTTACAATTCATGAGACGTGTGGATATTTGAAAGGAAAGGATTTGCTGTTAGATTAACAGGATGGAACTTTGTCGTGGAACCTGGACTGCAGAGTACCCCTCCACCTATTTTTTGACATAATTGATGGGTGAAATCATTGCCAGCCACTAATTTTAAAGAGTGGTGATAGCCATTATATCAATGTTGACCTACACCAACGTGGGGTATAGCAACACAAATTTTAGATATGTGTGTCACGTTTATTGATTGTGATTAACTAAAGGGCACTGGATTTCATTGGGGATGCAAATCTGTTTTTAGCACCAATGCTATTCTGAATGAAAATACATTCTCAGTCCATTGAATCAAACTGATACTGGCCATTTTGTGTCATCGAATTGCAACTCCATTTTAAACCCCTCTCTCATTCAAAGCCTGATGTGCATTCAGATCCTTCAATCAAAGTTCTTTGGGCCACTGAATTGTGAAGGAACGTCACTATAATAAAAGATGGAAATTTAACCCAGCTTCCAACTATGACCACTCATCTTACATATGAAGATAGAAAGTGACCATACATATGAAGATAGAAAGTGACCACATGATCAAATGGAATGAGATAAAGAGAAGTAAATATCTAATTGAAGGTATCTCAAGAAGTAAATGATTGTTTTGAAAGTATATCTATTTGAATGTTCAATAATTTCATATGTTGTAGTATTATAACATAAAGGAATACTAAATTTCCCTTGGAACATGAAAAGAGAGTAGCAATCATCATTGGGAGAGGGAAAGTGTTTTTTTGCATTTTTTTTTTATCATTATCTGAGAAATATGAGAATAAATAATAATGTTTGATTTGATGGGGAGAGGATCACAAGTTATAAGGTTATTAATTCTCATTTTCATGCATGCTTCACTCCTGATTCCTTTGTTATAACAAAAGGAATTACATTTCCATCCCTGGTACAAGCTCATGCTAAACATAGAAGCCCATTATTCGATCTATTAGGAAATAATCAAGATTTGCAAAGCTTTCTTGTAGTACATTAATTGTAACCAATAAAGTGTATGGGTTTAGTTCATCTAGCTACTAGTTCCAAATATGTTTCTACTCATGTCAATATATTCTATTGTGTGGGGTTTGGAGATGTGAGCAGGGTGGGGGATTATAGTGTACACTTATGTTTTTTTTAGTACTAGCTATTAGTTCTACTACTCACCATGAAAATGTGTGGAATTATTAAAGATAATAGTGTTAGACTATATGGAACATCCATTAAGCAAGAATGGGTCCTAAAGATAGAACAATGTATTGCAAAGTCATTAATGTGGTATATTCTAAGTTTAGGTTCATAGCTGCTAAAAAGAATCTGATTTGTATGTATATAGATAAAATACAAAATAGGCTTTAGTTTTAAAAAATTCTAATTTATAATTTCTTGTTACATATATTAAATTAGAAAATGAACCTATGTCAAAATCAAGGAAAAAGAAAAAAAATTTGAGCGAAGTGTTCAAAGTATTATTTTCCTTATACTTGTTCATCCAGATTTGTATCTCTAACTACTGTATTTTTTTGAAAATTGAAAAATCTTGGTTTTTAATTATAGTGTATGAAAATCATAGCAAAAAGAGATAGTTGTATAATGTGATAATAAAATTACAAATAAAGATATTAGAACAAAATATTAATGGAAGAATAAATATAATATATTCACACGTGTAGTTAAGTTATCATTTCCTTTAGTAATATCTTTTTTATTTATGTCCATTTTTCTTGGTTCAAAAATATGAATTAGATCAAATACAGAGAAATAATTAAAAGAAAATGGAAAATGTATATAACTCATATATATGGTGCATGATTTGGGAATTATTTCTTCTATCATAATGGGAAAAAAATAAATAAATATTATTTAGGAAAATGCATATAATAATACCTTGAACCAATGATTTTCAAACCATTTTATTTTCGATCAGCCTCTTTTGTATACTTTTATTAAAATCCACGGTATATAGAAAAATGACAATGTAGCTTTGTACATTGAGTACCTATGTGCAGAACATTTTTTTTTTTTTTTTATTTTTGTATGTTTTGATAAAGTGTATAAAAACAAAATAAATGATGCAATGACATTTTTTCATGGGTTGGTCTTTGAACTAAGTTAAGCTTCAAAAATCATGGTTTTAAAACCAGATATATAGGTTATGTGTATAAAATCACATAAAATGTGTAATCATGAAAAATATTAATATCACTTTGTTTAAAACAATATGCATAACATATGTACCACACATTCTACCACAAATTCAGACATGTCTACTTTAATACCTTACCATCTCGCAACTCCCCGCATACCATCTCGCAACTCCCCACAAAGAGAGAAAACAAAAACAGATAGACAAAAACAAAAAACTTAATTGAATGTTATGTACTCAAAAACCCTTAATGTCCAGTCTATAATTCGAATAGGGACTTGTGTTCGATTGAGATAGGGAAAAATCTTAAAACTCTCACCTATATATGACCAACCCATGCACCCTAGAGGTAGGCACATGAGCTTTTTGTTTTTGGAAAGATGTAAAATGATACCATGCATAATGTACGAAAATAAACAATATGAACACTAATGATATTAATAAAACAAAGTAAAATGCATGATCACTCAGCACATGTCCTCAGACACAATGATAAGTGCCAACTCAACCTAGCGAAAACGATTAACTTAACTTTTTGTCTATAAACAAAGACAAATCCTTTATCGCCAAAGTATTTTTCTCAAAGTGCCACAAAAATGCATCCTAGAAATAACTTCACAATATAGATTAATGTCAATTGACTTTAACTTCATAATAAAGGTTTATTCTATATGGTTAAAGAAGGTAAAGCATTTAAACACAGGTAGAGCATTTAAACACTCTGATAAAGTCATAGAATATATAAATAATCATTTCCATAAACCTATTCCTTCCATACCTATATTATATGAACAAGGATATATAAAAGAACAACAAACAAATTTTGTTACGTGTGAACATTAAACTAATAGTTCTTGATACGATTAATACATTGGTAGAAAATCATATCGAGTAAAATAATGGCATTGCCACAAATTATTCTAATCAAATGTAATTTGTAATAGCGCTAATGCCATACGAAAAAGATATAGAAAAAATAGGAAAAATGTAGATGTAATATGGATAAATTTTGTAAACCCTTCACATTAATGTTTCTATCCATTTCAAATATGTTACATAGTAGAGTTTTATTTCTACTTGGGAGAACCGATGATATTTCTATTTCAATAACATATATAGGGATGCAACACATGATGTTAGAAATCAAATATAGAAACACCAATGACGACACAGAAATAGTAAGATCATATTTATTTGCATCTTTCAATAACAGTAACTTATTCATTTCCACTTATATGCTTTACATATATTGTTTTACAAATATTTCATATGTAATGAGTTCTAAGTGTATAACAAACTTTTAACATTTTATCTTTCGAGCCAAAAATTTGCAACAAAACATATTTTCGCTCATATTGGTAAAAAATATAGTTAAAAAAAAAGATTTTTTTAGACATTAGAATTAGTATTTTTAATTCAATTTAACTTTTTATTTCATATTCGAAATTATGTATGTTATTGTTCTTTATGCAACGAGTGTGTGTACATGACTTCACTAAAGGAAAACATTGTATACCAAATTTACTTAATATATCATAAATCCCATGAGTGAACTAACTTTAATCATTCCATTATTGATTCATTAAACATCTAGTATGTAGTAAATAACACAGAAATCAAAACAAATAAACAACACACATGGAACACTAAGGTTTTAGGTGGAAACATGATGTAGGAGAAAACCATTGATGTTGTCATCTCTGTCTTCTTATTTTATTATAAGTAAAAACTTCATTACATATTTTACTAGCACAGACTCTTACTAACATGCAAGAACCTACCTACAAGATGCTAGAGCCTCTACTTCTTCTCCAACACTCACTAGAAGGGAGCTACAACCCCATGATCTCATTTATCGTCACCTACGAGAAGGGATAGTCTACCCATTGAACACATTTACTAGCTACCATTAGAAGGAACTTTTGACTCCCTCACTAAAGGCTCCAACCTCACCACCCTTCGGGGAACACGTTTTAGAATGTTTCAGACTAGACCCACTTGTCTCAAATACACATCAAAACATGTAGGACACCCTTTCATCATATTTTCACATTGGAACCACGCTCATCATTATGCTCAATACAAAGTTTAATATTGAATCTGAAATATAGTCTCTGATCCAACTGAATCATCCTACTAAATACTGAATCAACTACTACAACTAGATCATATCAATGTACAACCAAACCATGGCAGTTACACATGATCAAGATCAAGAAATCATTGATAGACAACACCAAATAGAACACAATTCATCAACAATCATCATTAAGTAGCACTGGAAACACCGACCAACTCTAACTCAGAATATATATGTGAATTTTATTCAGTATACCTGCGAATATACACACTTCTCATGTGAAACAATTGTGTAGAACTTTCTACATACTGAAATACATATATCTGAATATATATATATATATGCAACTAAAAGAAATGGATTCACATATGTACATGATCATCCTTAATAAAAACATCATATAGATATTGAATTACTAAAGCATACCTTCATTGCAAACACAACTTACATTCCGCAAGCTTCAATGTCAAAAACATAAACTTATGAAAACTCATTCAAATCACAACATTACTATAATCATAGATCCATAATTATTATCTACTTAAAAATTTGTAACAAGAAAATAAATTAAGAATATATATCAACATATCTTCATATCTTTTATATCTAGGTCTTCTCCTTGCTTTCTAGTGCATCATTATTCTAGTTCAGGTCATACATAAATAATCCATTACTTACACACTTAACATCTTGATCTCCATCTCCTAATATATATTTTTCCTTAGCCAATACGTTAGGTAAATCCTTTTGTAATATCGTTAGTAATTTTTTATGAGTTCAAATGAACATTGTCGCTCTAATTACTCTGGGTTACTACCATGGCAATGACCCTTGGTTTCCATATTTCCATGGGTCAGATTATGTATGTGACATTTACTCACAATACCTGCATGTGTATGCGACCCTTCCTCAGAGGAATTGTGTATACTTTATCAAAATTCACAATTTCCATTCATCTATAAGTGAATTTCCATTTCTCTGTCCATATCCATTGTAGCATCTATATCAATATATATTATAGCTGCATTGGTTCCATGACCATCATATTTTACCATGTTAATATCACGTGTGTCTCTATCAAGTAGGTTACCATCAAGGACAACACATTATTCATAATTCCAATAATCTCCCCCTTTTGACTTGATGGAAACCACTTTTCTATTTGGAAACCACCTCCAAACACCTGCAAACATCAATTCTTCTCTCTAAACACCTTTCTCCAAACAGTAACCTTCTCTTCCCCTTTGACATCAAGCGAACACTATTCATCTAGGCTAAATGAAGTACCTCCCTTGTAGTGAAGATTGTTGTAGGTTTTATCAACATACTAATCATGCTCCCCTTGAGCATATGATGAACCTTCCAAAGATATTCAATAGAGTACAAGACTTGATGACTCAACTAAAAATGACATTTCCTATCACCAATGACTAATGATTACATTAGATTCCAAACATATTGGGTTTACATATTGGATCTAAATTTTACATCAATGACAAAAAATAATGGGAATACATATGTAGCATGATTTATCCCAATATCGCATACATGACTAAATTTTAAAATGATTTAAAACACGGGTATTTACATGACATTTACATCAAGAGATATATCGGTCAGTTATAACCAAAAAATAGGGACCTCAACAATGAGATAGCAAGATCAAAATAGTCATCAACAACCACCGTACACCACATAGGAATGTACAACATACTCATTGGATGTCATGATGACATCAACACGAACATCCTCATAATCAAGAAGTTGTGTAAGGTAAGGCGTTGCAACATAAATTTCTCCAATAACATCAACATGTCACCAAATATGCAATGTCTCTAAGCATCACCAATCAACTGTAGCATAAATATAAGATTGTCAAAAACGGTTTTCATCAACTAATCCCCTTGATCTTATTCCATCATGTTCAGAATACTCTCTCCATATATAGGAAGATTTACAATCCTGAAGTAGCAAATACATATCAATCTCTTATACCATAACAACATATGTAGCATATATAACATTGTATTATCTCCATGCATCAATAAAAAACAAAGAGTACATCCAATATCACAAGCCATTAATCAACATCAATAATGACCATAGCATACACATCCTCCTCATTAAGTGTATCAAGTAGGATTAACACACCATTAACAACTTTATCAAGTGAAACTGAAGCATAACATCATTGCATGCAATTCATGCACAAAAGGACTGGTAATAAAATAAGACTAATAATAGTAGTAAGAACCACAAAATTATCATAAAAACCATCATGAAACAAGGATATATCAAGAAATCATAATGCCAACAATGAAATATTATAAGCATAGTAGACACTCCCCCTGAACATGTGCCAAATTTTCATCTCATCATATCCATCTCATCAATTCACCTAAGAACCATTCTATCAGAGGCAAAAATGATTTTGCAACAACTCATAATGAACCAACATTACTCCTGAGTAGAATATGGGTATCATCAATGGATTATAACAGATCAATGCCAGAATCAGAATGCTAATAATAAAATGATGGAAGAATATAAGAAGCTCCCCGTAAATCTGCGCCACTTCTTTATCATCACTGAAAGCATATGCATCTATCTAGATCAAAAACCATGTATACATGCAACTGTCTTTCATAAGATTCATGTATAGAATATGAGATGTTGACTTTTCATAACCACATCTCTCCATGAAAATGAACATGACATATCTATTCTTGTTCATTATTACCTCATCGGATTCAATGTCAATACTATAAACATCACTAAAATAATATCAAGACAACATACGGAACCATCATCTAGATACACATGCATAGCTCCCCCTAAGATCATACACCATTGATCCTATGGACCTAACAATCATCATTTATTCTTCATGAGGTTATGTACCTCACTTTACTTTTGCAGTCAATGTTAGAAGTATACCTTTAAGAACAAGGGACTATAGTAGGGACAATCCTCCCTGTTTCTTTGATTGGCATTCCTTCTTCCTCCAAATCTGCTGGCAATTTCTAATCATATGCTTCAACTTATGGAACTAATCCCATAATTTTCCTTCATTCCAAATTGTTGAACTACAGTAAATGACTTTATGCTCAAATAAGTTACAAGAAAAACATTATCCATGAAATAATCCTTTATACCTAGGGACTAATCTTTAGTTTCATCTAGGATATTTCCTTTCAGATTTGTGGCTATTTAGTGGCTTGAAATATGTTTGTTGTTCTGATCATTACACTATGAATCTGAATCTACGTGGTTGTATCCAATACCTATATTGATTAGAGGAGATCATTTCTCAATGATAATATTCTCTAGAGATTTATAAGCCTTTTTCCAATTCTTGAATTTCTCATAATATTTCCTTAGAGTCACAACTTCCCAGACTAATTTTTCACAATGTTTTTCTCTTTCTTGAAGTTTTTTTTCTAATATTATTTTTCTTCTATTGGTTTCCTACAACTACATCCTTATGATGTTTATTTCCTTGACCACACTTCTTTCTTTAGTTTCCAATTATTACTCCTAAGTCTATCGGTTCCTTTAAATGCTATCATTGGATCATCTCCTTCACAACTATGGTTTGGTTTTTCATTGATCTTCTAGTTATAGTTGTTGATTGAGAATTCAGTGGGATGATTTAATTGGATTAATGATTTCATTTCAGATTCAATATTTAGTTTGGTATTGAGCATAGTGTTGGGTGTGGGTCTAGTGTGAAAATATGACAAAAGGTGGCTCACATGTTTTGATGTGTCTTTGAGACAAGTAGATCTAGTGTAAAACATTATGAAATGTGGGACATGAAGGTTGCTGAGGGTTGGAGGCTTCAGTGAGGGAGTCATAGCTTCCTTCTAGTGGTAGCTAGTAAATTTTTTCATAGGGTAGGTGCTCCTTTCTGGTAGGATCCACTAAGCGCAATCAGGGGGTTGTAGCTCCCATTTAGTGCGTGTTGGAGAATGAGTAGAGGTTGTAACATCTTGCAAGTAGGTTTCAGTGTGTTGGTAAGAGGTTGAGCTAGTGAAATATTAATACTATTTTTCTTTATAATAAAATAATAATACAAAGCTGACAACAACGTTGGTTTTCTTCCACTTTGGGTTTCCACCTAAAATTCTAATGTTCTATGTGTGTTTCTTACGTGTTGTGATTTATGTGTTATTTATTAGATTCAAATTTACTACATAGAAATAACGAGTTAAAGTTAAATCACTAATGAGATTTATGGTAAATTAATTAAACTGGGTATACGTTGTTTTCCTTCACAGAATCATGTACACACGTTGATTTCATAAGGAACAATAACATGAAGAATTTAGAATATGAAATAAAAAGTTAAAATGAATTAAAAATACTTATTCAGCCACCGTCTTACTATTTTTCCTAACAATTGGTATCAGAGCAGGTCCCTTAGAGGAAGGTTGATCACTTAAAGGGAGATTTATCAAAATGAGCAGTCAAGAGGGAGTATTTTCTTCTAGGCCACCCTTGTGTAATGGAAAAGCTTTATATTTTGCAAGGTCATAATGAATACATATTTGTAGGCACTAGCAGTTGAATTATGGGAAACAGTTGAAGGTGGATATTAATATCTAGCCTCCATTCCCATAAGTAATGTAGGAAATAAGAAATATGATAATAATGAAATGGCAATAAATGCTATTTTGGGAAGTTTGGCTGAATCTGAGTTTGTGAAAATCATGAAACTCAACATGACAAAGGAAATATGGGATAAGATTATCCAAATCTAATAGGTGACAAAAATGTAAAAAGTGTTAAACTTCAAACGCATATAATTCAGTACGAGACGGTTAGAATGCCTGATGATGAAATAATTGCAATACGTTTTCTTATATTAGACGTAATTATTAACACAATGAACAATATTGGTGACAAAATAAAGGAAAATTTTGTTGTTGAAAATATTTTCAGATCACTAACTCCAAAGTTTGATTCCAAAGTATTTACCATTGAAGAAATTCTAGATTTGAAGAACCTTATCATTGAAAAGCTCCATGTATCTTGGCATCCATTGAGATGAGAAAAGTAGGTACATAAGGTATGAGAGAAGCATCCTTCAAAGCCACATATAATGGCAAAGAAAAAGAAAACCTAAAAATACAAGCTACATTTTACATGAGGAAGAAGTGCATTTCATGAGAAAGTTGCAAGTGGGAACTCACAAATTCAAAGGTAAGCTTCCCTCTAAATCCTTTTTTTGTGGAAGAATAGGTCACTATGCCAAAATTCCTATATAAAGAAAATCATGATAAAAAGTAAAGATGAAATTATGTTGACAAGAAAAATGCCAAAAATAAGTTTTCTTCCAAGAAATGTTTTTATTCTAAAGAATATAGTCAAAGCACATATAATGATCAAGAAGATTTAGATTAAAACTCTAATAGTTGTTACCAAATACTTATGGAATTTCATTCATTGGGTCCAATCTGTAATCAATAACAGGTAAATCACAATATATAAGAAACACACATAGAACATCAAGGTTTTAGGTCGAAACCAAAAGTGGGAGAAAAGAATTTTTGTTGTCATATTTGTCTTATTCTTTTGTTATAAATAAGAGCTTCATTACATATTGCACTAGTAAAAATTCTTACCAACATGCCGACACCTATGTACAAGATGCTACAACCTTTACTCATTCTCCAACACCCACTAGAAGGGAGCTACAACCCCCTAGTCATGTTTACTGAATCATACCGAAAGGGAGCACCTACCCTGTGAATAAATTTATTACCTACCACTAGAAAGAAACTCTAACTCCCTCACCGAAGGCTCCAACCATTAGCACCCTTCATGGACCATGTTTCATAATGTTTCACACTAGATCCACCTATCTCAAATACACATCAAGACATGTGAGCCACCTTTCATCATATTTTCACACTAGACCCACACCCAACACTATGATCAATACCAAAATGATTATTGAATCTAAAATACAATCACTGATCCGTCTGAATCATCCCATTGAATATTGAATCAACCACTACAACTTGATTAAATCAATGCAAAACCAAACCATAGCGGATATAAACCAGCGATATGAAGACATCATTGATATAAAATAACAAATACAATGTAATTGATCAATAATCATCACCAAGAACCAATGTAAAACATGACAAGAGATAACTGAGAATATATATGAAATTGTTATTCAATAGACCTATGTATATACATGCTTATCATATGCAACAACCACATACATCCTTTGACATACTTAGAAACATATCTCTGAATATATGCGTGACTAAAGAGAAACAAATCCACGTATTTACACAACCATCCTAAAGCAAAGAAACGTACATATCTTCAATTAGTAAAAGACACCTTCACTGCAAACACAACTTACATTTTGAGAACTTCATTATCAAAGCTACAAACTTCTGAAAGCTCATTCAGATCATAGCATTACTATAATCATAGATCCATCATTATCAGTTACTTAAACATGTGCAGCAAGAAAATAAATTAAGCATATATATCAACATGTCTTCATATATTTTAGATCTGAGTCTTCTCCTTGCTTATTGTTTCACCATTGTTCTAGTTTACATCACACACAAATAATCCATTACTTCCACACCTAACACCTTGATCTTCATCTCCTTATATAGTTTTTTCTTTAGTAGATACCTTAGGTAAATCCTTTGCTAATGTCATTAGTATTTGTTAAGGAGATCAAACGAACATTATCGCTGTAATTATTATGAGATAATACCATGTTAATGACCCTTGGAATCCATATTTCAATGGTTGAAATTATGTACGTGACTTTTTCTCACAATACCTACCTATGTACACAACCCTTCTTCATAAGAACCATGTATACTTTCTCAAACTTCACTTTTGTCATTCATTTGTAACTGAATCTTCATTTCTCTGTCCATTTCCAGTGTAGCATCTATAACAATATATATGATAGCTACATCAGTTCCATGAAGATCATAATATTACCACGTTGACATCAAGTACATCTTTATCAAGAAAGTTTCCATCAAGGAAAACCAATTAGTCATAATGCTAAAATAATGAATAAATTAAGGTAGAATGTATTATAAATTTTCTTTCTTCGCTGGCTACAATATGCACAGAAAACTGATATATATATGTGTGTGTGTGTGCGTGTGTGTTTCTGTTCCAACATTTACAATTACTATTCATATCTTAGAACTTATATCTCGGGATTTTCCATCTTGGAACAATCACATATTGTAAGTTTATTTGAAATCATCCCTCTATATTTTTTTTTCGATGAATCATGTGGAAATCTTCATGCGATCCACCATTTATATATGTAATTGACTTGATGTTGTAATAATGGACCTCGAATGGATAAAAGTCTAATATTAATTAAACATTGGTTTTGCAATTAATTTATAAATTAAAAAAATTGGTTTTTTACATTATGTTTCTATTTTACGCCATTGTGAGCCTCCAAAAAATTATTTCACTGTTGATCTCTGTCTATGTATCTATGATGTACCCTCATATCTTTGATACACAAGAGAGATGAAGAAAGGGAGTAAAGCTAAAAAGGTTCCACAACAATAATCCAATGGCCCATTGAGTGAAGATGTTAATGAAGGAAACGTAGGAGCAGGATTGTTCTCAGATACATTGTGTACTAGAGATGCTCGGGTGTATTCTTGGGAAGAAATTTATTAGCATTTTGAAGAAGAATATCCCAAGGTTACCTTTAGAATAATCACATCAGGAGATAAAACTCATGCCTTGGAAGCCACTCCAAGAGATGTAGCAAAATCATTTCTTCACAGAATCATGGAAATACCACAGTTATTGCCTTATACATACATGATCTGATGGGTAGTTGAGAATTTGAATATTTTGGGGAGATGCATTCAAACCAAAAGAGGAACAATGATTAGTTCTTTAACTAATAGTGATCTCCAAGGCATGTATCATCTACTGAATCCTCAATGTACATATAATAAGGAATTCATCTAGGCCTTTATAAAGGAGGATGAACACATGTTAGTATCAATACAGGGATGGATAAAATACAAAATGAATCATAAGTTTGAGGAAACTAGTAAATACTCACTCGATTCCCTTATTTATCCTTTTTCCCATGTTGCGGCCATGTTGTGTCGATTCCATGCATTACCTAATGTGCCAAATTTCTCAGCAGACTAGGTACATTTAATCAATGGTTCTTTTAAGGGTTTACCTCTTATTGGGCCACCATTCTTTTTGATAACTGGGCCGCCCATATTTTAGCTTTCTGTTGTGCTATAAATATTTTTGAGGATAAGTTGGCTCCTTTCTACATGTCTACTTATTTAATGTATGCCCTATGTTTTTCTATGGATTTTCCTGCCATGGGTTGGAAATGGACCAATCAAGATCCAAAACATATTCACATTTATTGTGACATGTTATAGGAAACCAAATACTTTGATCACTTCTACCCAATTTGTCATAGAGTAATGATTCTAATATATGAGGTCATTTTTTAATCTTGACCACCCAAGATGTTGCAATAAACTATGGATGATCTTCGTAAGGTTAGAAATTGGTTTGGTGAAGAATTATTCACTTATATTAGAATATGGGGTAGGCTTATGCACCCTCATGTTTTTCCTATGTTTATCTTAGATAAGTTAGTTAGCGAGGAGGTTGCCTATCAGAATGTGGGTTATGGTATTAATAAAGTGTTGAAGGATTCAAACAAGAGAGCATGGCCTTCCATTCCTGTGAGACTCAACATATTTGTTGTGGCTCACTACTGTCATGGTAGAAATGAAATCCTGTCTATTCATGCTGTCAAATTTCCTATTATTCCTAGTAGGCAGTATGATTCAAGCTCAGTTGTAAAATTTTTAATTCTTCCCGGGGAATTACACAATTCATTCATGAGGAAGATATGTAAACATAATTTTAATTGAACAAATGTTTAATGCAAAAGATAAAAGGACTAATGAACAGTGGAAGAATTAATTAGCAGAATTACATAAAAAAAATTGATGCATTGAAATTTCAACATGAGAAGGATACAAATATAAAAGACAATTAGATTGAGGAGATGCAGAGAAAGTTAGAACAAGTGTGTGGCAATCCTAACATAACGAAGTTTAAAAAATAAGCCAAAGATTTCAATTCTTTGCTTAGGCATTAGCAAAACATCTTTTGGAATAAGCTTTTGTTAATTCAGAACAAATGTAAAATAGGCAACTCCCTTGTTGATCAACTGTCGAAAATGATGAACTATTTTGATGAAGTGAATGGGAAATTAACTAATTTGTTGATTTGGCAAGAGAGTATGGAAGGAAGACAAGAAAATATCCCTAAAATATATGAGGCTTAAAAGTTAATCATTTTTCGAGAATGGGATATCAGAATGAAACATGTTGAAGTTGCAGTCAATCAGGTGTGAGATATTTCCAATACTATCACGTAATCAATCAATGATACTTTGTTACAAGAAAATCTAGTTTCTAACTACATGGAGGATTTGCTTCCAAACACCAATACATTATTGATAAATTGGTCAGAGCATAATACTACAATGGTTGAAAGAATTCAACAGTTATCCAGGATCAACCATAAGCATCATTGGCAGTTTCTCGTGAAACTTCATAGCCAATGGTTGGTACTCAGGTTCTTTTCAAATGTTACCACACAAATACTGTCCCCATTGAAGATTGTTATTTTTACTAGCTGGATAAGGATTAAGCCTAAGTATCCTTCTGAACTCACCAATTTGTTGGATGTATACAAGCTTCGACAACTCATTAATGGTCAAGCTTGATCATAGGTTCAAAATTATTATAACAATTTTCTTATTAGCCTGTTCTCATTTATTTCTATTAGGAGATTAATGGAGTATTTTGTTGTGATATTATTTGCATTTCAACTATAAATTTACCTCTTTGAGAGAGGAGTAGGGGTTCTAAATTTTGAGAAGAAGGGACTTAAATTACACTTTTATATTTAGGTTTTTATTAATATAAAGTTGAACCACAAGTAGTTCCATAATGAGCAGATTCTAAGTCTCTTAGGAACTATTATCCATTTTTTCTATTTCTTTGCTTTGAAGGGAATTTTTTTGTTGATTTTGTTCATGTATATCTATTACAATCAATCTTTCATGATCACTTATGATATGTTCGAATGAAATTTAATTAATATGTGAATAACAAAATACTTATCCTATGCGATGTTGTATTTAAATTAATTTAATTAGCTATTTAATTAAATTAATTTCTTTTAATTGAATTAATATCATAATATCATAATCGTCTATATTATTATGTTGATTACAACATCTTTCTAGCACATAGGATTTCATTTTATTCATGTACTATAATATTTTACAATAAATTTATAATTAATTCATTATAATATAATACTTAAGGTAACTTATTGCCATTATCCACCCCATTTCATATAGTTTTGTTGTTAAAGGGTTATTGGTCCCATAATCCCAGTTGGAGCCATTATTCCAAACAAAAAAAGGAACTAATTAGCACATTGGCCAGGTGGTTTTCCCTAAATGTTGATGAGGTCAAATAATACCGTCAACATTTTTTATGCTAGAAGGAGGGCTAATAGAGTATGAATAAAAAGGAGATCACACTTTAAAACAACAGGCCATCCTAAGAGTCAATCCCCTGCAAAATATCCTTCAACTTCTAGATCACATTCCAAGTCACCTAATTCTCGATCTGAGGTTTTCAAACCATCTTTCAAATATCCTAGTCGTGTTAGAAAATCGCCTAGTGAATCCGCTGTAAATACAACACATTGATATCATCTGATAAAAGATCCTAAAACTTCAAACTCTCATACAGAAATTGGAAGTAATTTCAATTTATGCCAAAAAATTTGCTCAACCCGAACCCTCTGAAGGTAGTGTTACTTCTTCAATAAAATCTAACAGAGTCCTTAGAATATCACAAAGTGAGAAACTTGGATTTAAACCATTTTAATTCCAATTACCAATAAACATAAAAAAGAAGCATACCTCTAGTGTTGATTCCTCCGATAGTGATAACATTACATCTTCGCTACCTCATACTCCTACAATTCCTTCAACATCCACGCAAATTTCTTCACCTTTGCCTTTACCGTCTTCTTTCCACACCTTGAGACTTTCATCCACAATTGTACTATCATCCAGTCATATTTCTTCTCACCAAACAACCAATAATACTATCATTAGTAGTTTTGTTGGGGTAACAATATCCATTGTTAATAATTCAAATGAACCTTCATCAAGAACATCTACTTCTAGAAATACTTCATTAACTACTGTTCATATTACTAATCTCTTAATGGAAAACACCATAGAATAATCTAGCAGAAGTTGCAACAAATCCTCCTATGCATCCTCTCTCAAAACATCTAGAGAAATGGCTATGTAAATTTAATCTTGATAATGAGATTCCTACAAAAGAACACCTACACAACTTTATGTTGGAAATTAATCTTAATGGAATTTCTATGGAAGATGTAGTGTGTAGATTGTTTCCTTACACATTTGAAGGATCAATAGGGTCTTGGTATTTTTCCTGTTAAACACACATGGGCAAAAATAATAATCTAAAGGATAAAACATGAGAGAACATTTTTTATTAACAAGAGATATACATTTATAGTACATATTTTGACCGTTGTGTTCCACATCCCAAGGTCTCTTGGACTCCTTTTGTCTATTCAGCTTCCACACTAACCCATTGAGGATTAGGTGTCCAACATTGCCCCCCTTAATCTGAAGGGTTATGTATGAGTCCAAGAAGAGAGCTATAATACAAAATGTGCAAAAATGCATGGCAACACTAGGCTGAATGTGCTCTCTAAAATGTTGGTATAAAGGGTGGTGGTTCAAGGATGACCACCAACACTAGAATGCTTAGTGAAGTTCCCTGAACTCTTCCAAAACTAGCAAGAAGCTAAAGTCTTCTGCTAGAGGAAGTGATCCTATTGTTTTGAAGAGGGAAACCTTCAACCATGAAAGGGAGGTCTCACCTTGCATAAAAGGGAGAACTTCAACCTAAAAGGGAAGTCTCAACATGTGATGCTTTAAGGATGACCAACAACTCTGGAATGCTTAATGCAATTCCTGGAACTCTTCCAAAATTGGCAAGAAGATGAAGTCTTCTGCTAGAGGAAGTGTCCTAGATTACCAACTGAATGCATGTTCATGGGCATCTTTGTCTCTAGCTACAAATATGAAACTAGTGTGGCAGGTTGGCGCTCAGGCTCACTTGATGTAACTTTGAAGCTTGTAGATGACCATCATTTCCCCCCCGTCAGATACAAGGTGAGATGATGGAGAAAACTCAACTGCAAGACTGTTCAATAAACTGGAACAAGTTTTGACATGTGATTGGAATATCTTCTTAGCTGTTGATGCCCATTGCCTTGAAGCGATCCATCCACGACGAATATTTGTTCTTGCAGGAGATTTATTTCTGAAGCATATCTATGAAGAATGGGTGGTTTTATGATAGTGCCTAGAAAGATGAAGATCAAAACAGTGATATTTCAGATGGCTAACTCGGTCACAGTGTTGGCATTTCACAATCTGTTGTTGTTGTTGTTGTTGTGGAAGAGGAGCAGAATATGGAATAGTTGAAGATGGATTGTCATGAAGAGCAGGTGAACTGTCATGAATGAATCCAACACTTTGAAATTGGACTAGTTTGGAGTAGTCCAGAATATGAAAGGACAAGCCCTTCTCACCAAGACCAGTTCTATGCTTGTTGTGGACAAGTTGTTCCCAAGGTCTGATGATGGGCTTAGGAAGTGAAAACTGAGTTTTTGCATCTACATGTACAACTGATGCTTTATTGGGTACTAAATTTGAACTAAATGTAACATTATTGACTTGCTTCTGATGGGTTATAGTCTCAATTTTTTGAACAGAAATATGTTTAGAATGACTCCTCTGTTTTAATTCTTCTTGTTGTAGCTGAGGTTCTAGCTAGAAAAAATCAATTTTCTCTTGTGCATTTTGTAGACAGACCTGAATGTCTGTGAGAGAAGCTTTGTTGACTTCGAATGTGTCATCAATAGTAGATTTTATAAGAGTTTTCATGAACTCTAATACTTCAGTAATTGTAGCCATTTTTCTCAATAGAAATGCACCACCAGAAACTTGTTTTAGTGTGAGTTGAGGTGAAAATGTACCCTAAATAATCACAATGCTTGCAAAAAAATTCTGATATATCTCCATAAACGTGTTAAACACTAGAGACCCATAATTCCAAGGTGCATGTATAACCAACATCAGCTTCAAAGACTCAACGTAGAACTTAACCATCAATACAATAACAATACTATACCAATCCAAAAGATATGATTTCAATTTATAGCCTTCAACGCTATATGTGATGAGCACCTTCAATGAACATGTAAAGAGTGGAGACACACTAACCATATAACCAGCGCATGAACTACTATATATTCATGCTATTCAATCATATAATAGAACATATAGGAGGCATATATTTTCTTCACATGAACTCTTTTGTCACATGTCAGCTTCAACATACATTCAATGTTCAATGTACATACAACACATACATTCCCATAGATTAAGAACACAAACTAATATATCTATACCAAAATCCAAGAATGAATATGGACTAGAACTCTTCCATTATAAAATCCTTCCCTATGCCATTTATTATTATTATTATTATTTGAGGCTGGGGCACTTGAATCCCAGAGCCTCCATGCAGTTCGATTCGACGAGTGCGTGAATTTGTCCAGCAAACTGTTGGATATAAATCACATTAATTTGCAGCAAAACTTTGATTTAAAATTAACATTCCAGCAAAGCACCTTCTATGAGTCTGCTACGCTGAGTGAGGTTCTAAATTCAATGTCCAATGAACGAGCTTTAGAGAACAAAGAATCAAAGAAGAGAAATCTTTCCAAGAAATGGTTTGTGGCCTTCAGAGCTATCGCGTTAACTACACAACACATTTGTTCATGGACGTTGGATAGTATTTCAACGGCCTAGTGTCGTTCTCACTCAGCCCAATAGTCCAAGGTTTGAATCAAAGAGAGGCACACTGCAACACAGTTTTTGTACAAGGATGGTCTGGTACAAAAGCAAATGGTTGTCGCTATTCTAGATGGTGCTCTCACTTACTTCAAAGGACCACCATAGGCATCTATTGAAATGATTCACCTTATATTGAAAGAAATAGTACGAAAATAAATTAATGAGATAAAGGACTTGAAGCGTTTCCCTCGTCTTCAAGCTGAAATCTCCGTAGCTGCAACAAAATCTCTAGAGAGATTCTATGATGACAGTAGAAAAGTTTTCCTGAGATTAGTGGAGATGGAGTCTAGTTATTTAACTATAATTTCTTTCAAAAACTTGCTCAAGGAGCTAGAGAAAGCTGGTAATCCTACAGCATCTACCATGGATCGTTACACAGATGATCATCTTAGAAGAATCGGTTCAAATGTTCTGTCCTTTGTGGGAATGGTATGCGAATCACTAAAGAGTTATATTCCTAAAGCAATGGTACATTGTCAAGTTCATGAAGCCAAGCATTCATTGGTCGATCACTTCTATACATAAATTAGAGAAAACAGGGAAAATCATCTTGCAAGTCTCTTAGATGAAGATCCTACGTTATTGGTGCAAAGAGAATATTTTTCTAAAAGGATGGAATTATATAGAAATGCTCGAACTGAGAGCATGGCCAACTAAGAACATGGCTTTAAGAAAATGGACCGAAAGCAATCAGGTAGGAGGCATGTACTTGTTCAACCAGACACGGGTAGTTTCGAGTAGGCTAAATTGATGAATCTTTCCAAGTAAAACGCTCTTTTTTCTTAGTGTCGCATTGTGCATCGCAGCCAATCGCATAGGAGTTGGTCCATCAGATCTATAATTTTCATATAAATAACGTAGTTACAGTTCCCCAACAAAAAGGATGGGCACCAACTAGATTTTCAGAGATCTCAGCTTCAACATTTGAAGATCTTGAAGTTGAAGAGCCATATTTCAATGCTCTCATACACCAGTTATGTTGAATACTCCCTGAAGTCAATCAAAAAGGAGTATTACATAGAGAGAGCTTCCTTGGGCTTCGACTCTACCAATTTTATCCAACCTTCAATTCCTAAGAGACATTAAACATGCAAATATTGCTTTGACCAACATTCACACTAGTAACAGACCACAAAACATAGGCACGTATTGATTTTTATCTACAAAATATATGCAGGTCGGACCAACATTGCTTCAATAATTTCTCATCACTGTAGAACCTCCATTTTGTTTCAGAGAGTAGGACTTCGGCAATTTTTAAGGAGACAATGGGATGAATATCATTAGAAAAACTCAAGAAAGATTTTGTTTCTTTTCTTTTACCAATTTCCAGAGGGTGAATCAATTGTCGATGTCTTTGACCGTGTCTCAAGTTTTTTGAAATATTTATGGAGGCATATCAACATGAATAGGATTAGGAACAACTGCGATAATGACAACAATGAGCTGAACCTAATTATTGTATCACATGGATTGATAGCCTATGGCTTGAGTGGTGGATGTAATGTATTCAAAGTTGGAGGTTACTTTCGAATCTTCTGTCAAGAACAATAAAATGGCTGCAATTCGTACTATAGAACTAGGAAAAAAATAAAGCTAAAATGTAGCCAACAAGATTTGATCTAAGGTAAATGTAACACACACCCTGGGGAGAAGGTGAATTGGTCAGAGAAGAGGGCGCAGAAAATTATTATGGTAGAGAGCCCCGAGCATAGAAAGGAAAGTTATGGACAGCTCATAAAGACCATAATAAAAATAGAACCTGCTCATAAAGACCATAAAACAAATGGATCAAAGGAATTATGTAGGGAAGGAATACGCTTGCTCTGATACCATGTTAAACACACATGGGCAACAAGAATAATCTGAAGGATAAAACATGAGAGTACATTTTTTATTAACAAGAGATATACATTTATAGTACATTGTTTGACTGTTGGGTTCCACATCCCAAGGTCTCTTGGACTCCTTTTGTATATTCGGCTTCCACACTAACCCATTGAGGATCAGGTGTCCAACATTTCCTTACATGCTCAGTCAATTACTGATTAGGATACATTTGAAGAATAGTTCCTTAATAAATTTGATGATAAAACAATAGAAACATTAATTAATGAATTGTATAATCTTAAAGCCTCTCCTAATGAGATAATTAAGGAATTCAATTCAAGATTTAATAAAATTTTGAATAATATGCCAACTACATCCAAATTATGTGTCAATGTTAAATTCGAATAGTATATTGGTGCCCTACCTTCAAATATTGGTATGTTCATTGATAGATCTTAAAAGATAGTACTCACTGATAATATGAAAGAATTTTTTGCTATTGAGAAAAGCGTATCAGCCCTTGCAAAAAAAGTTATTATTGGGGAAATAAAACCATCCAAAAATGTCACTTTCAAAGAAGAAACAGAAATCAATTTTCCAAATATCCCCACGATCTAGAAGCTTTATAGAAAGTCCCTAAAACTATTTCCAATGAGATTTTTGAATTAAAAAAACAAGTAGTCGAAATTTCAACAACAAAACCTTTTAGACTGATAAAAATAAATCAACCTGCTCAATATTAACCTCTTACTCAAATATCTACTAGTAGTTTGGATTAAGAGGAAGAGGAAGAAGGAATAGTACTAGCAGCAGAAGAAGAAGTAACCGAAGACAATTGCCTATGGGATTTTTTTCTTACTACTTCAAAAAAAAAGAAGAAGAAGGAGAGGCCCTTGTTGTTAACACTCAAAGTAGAGGACATGCAGATACAATGAAAATAATAATAAAATCCCAAATAGCTCATCAAATGAAAAAGGTATGCTTAAAAAGACTTCTAATCAATCTTCATACTCTACATCAAGTACTATTACAAATCCTCCTTCTACTTGTTCTACATCAAAAACATTAATATTATCATATAATATTGAATATAATATAGTTGAGGACGTGAAGAAAAGAAAAGGCTAATATCTCTCTATATGGGGCTAGTAAGTTAAAGCAACAACAAAAATTATTACTTAATGAGTTTAACATAGTTCTTGCTTCTCCGTTACCTTCAATTGTTGTTACCACTAAAACATCTAAAGTAAACAATAAGCCTCCTCATTCCCCTTCTTATTGATGAGAAGGAATTGGGTATTTGTCTAGTGTGGCAAACAATCTGAGGTGCGTATAAATAAAGACAAAGGTAGAAGCTAAGGATTGATGAAAGGATAAGTATCATCATTTTATTTCATGTGATTTATGACTATGGTATATTATGATTATATGTGATCTATGATTCTAGTTTATGATGGTTACATGTGATTTATGATGTTGATATATGATGGTTGTGTTTTGAGCTAATACAGTGTGATATTTATACATGATGTTTTGATCAAACAGTTAGTTTGAGTTGTTCTGATAGGATGTAAGTAGGATTGCAAGTTTACCTTATTGACAAGCTACCAATGAGGTATGATTTGAGGTTATTTCAATTTATTTGAATCTAATGGAATTTATTTGCTTGGAATAGGAAAGCATGAACATTCTCAGTTGGGTGGTTGAAATTGACTGCAAGAATTGGTAGTAATAGAAAAAGAAATTGGAACATGCAACAATATGTTGGTAGAGTACGTTAGGAACAGGACCATTATGGGACATTAGTACCCAATAGTGTCCATTGGTTTCCTTGAGCATGCTATAACTCGTTTGATGGTTTTGTAGTAGGTATATGCCTTGGTTTTGTATATTATAATGGGAGGAAGCATTGCGAAGGGATGAATCGCCTAAGATAGCAGATTCTAGGGAACTTGGAAGGTGAGTGACTGCACAGAAGGGGGTGACTAGATTTCCCGATGGACTGTGTAACAGCAAAGTGAAGGTCATGGATATATTGGTTTTTCTTATTAACATTGCTAGATGGAATCAAATACACATTGGGGTTGTGCCCTTGAATATTGAGTTGATAACTGTTCACTAAGAGGACAAGTGGCGTAGCATTGTGGCGTTGGACATTAGATGCATATTTGACTGTGACAGTGGATTCTGAACATCCTGGGAAGGAGGTGAATGCCAGTACTATTTTGAGGGTGGAGGTGTGATCTTTTGGAATTCCTTTATTGATTGATATAGGAATCATATCCTTTTATTTTACGGTTTCGAAAATGTGAATATGTGTATATGTTTTTATTGTAAATATCGCAATATGTTGTGTTAGAAAGCTCCAATATGTGGTATGTTTTCATGTTGAAATGATGTTTTTCTTTTGAGAAAGTCTTTCATTATAAATACTACAATGAGTTAACTTATAAAGCCCCATGGGTAGTATTTTTTTTTTTTAGCAGTTTCGCTGAGGTTTTGGTGTGCCTTAACACCGAGGATAGTGTTCCCCCAGGGGGAGGGTTCTATAACAACTCTGGTGAAGGGACGCGTATTCCAAGCTAAACAATGGGAAAACATATCCTAGTGGGCCTCACTCGATGTGTGTTTTGACTAAGGAAATTAGGAGAAAATTAAGGTGAAAGGCCATAGGATGCATGTGGGGAGGAAACTGAAGGAAAATAATGGGAAATGAAGAAAATAGAGGCTTCATTAATAAAAAGTATTTTGAGAATCAGTTGGAAATCTTTTCATTGATGGGATTTTGGTTAGTGTAACCTTTTGTTAGTTCAAGTTTGTAGCTCTCCTATTATTTTCTCTCTCACTCTCACTCTTGGTCACTTAGAGTTTTCCTCAACACTCTAACTTTAGATCAAGGAAGGAAAAGAAAGAAAAGGGAAAGGAAGGAAAGAAAGGATAAAAGAAAGGAAAGCAAGATCAAGAAGCTTCAACAAGAATACTTGCAGGTAACATTTTCCATGTGTGACTTCCTTGTTGGTTTGGACATGCATGGCTTTGCATGTTGGTGTGTGGCTCTTTTGCTATCAATGGCATGGTTTTGTTGGATTCTCATAGTGGTTTTTAGCCTAGCCTTGCACTTTTTTGTATTCCATAGTATGTTGGGATATTTATCACAGTTTTTAGCTTTGGTATTCTGGATGGATTTAGGAATATGGGGCGAAGGTGGTATCAAGGTTCATTTCCCAAAGGCCTAGGAATCCCTTGAACAATTTTGGTGGGAGACACTGTAAATCCTAAGGGAGTAGTCTCGGTTTAGGTCCTAGCGATCCAGTTTGGATTATGATAAAGCTTGAGATAACGGTCTCAATTTAGGGCCTATTGATCTGGTTTGTATTACACTAAATCTTAAGAGACAAGGAGATGGAAAATTCCTTAAGGATAGTGATGGACTCCATATCGCATTCCAATTTCGGTTCAGTTGTGATCTAAGAACCAATTTTGGTGTTATTATCATTTAATGAGGGTGGAGGTGGCTTAACCTATAGATTCCCTTGGTTTTTCTTGGATTGGCTTTTCTATGAGATTCTACATTCATGCTTGGAATATGCCATGAGGGTGATTGGCTGAAAGAGAGATTTGGTTCAGTCATGTTTATGGTTGGGTGGTATGTGGAAGTCTTGAACCTAGTCAAATTTTCCTATGAATAATAAAAGCTAAGTTATCTTACTTTTGCACTAGTTTACATGTGGATTTAATGATTATCATATCCATGATATTTATATGGTTTTAAGCTATTTATAAGCATGGTTCTATGACTAATTCATGTCATGGTTATTTCATGTATTTACTTGTAATTGCTAAATCGATGGATGAAAGACCTAATTGATGCTAGAATAGGTCAATGGAGAAGGAGGTGATCCTTTTGGTTATGTTTCATCAGTTCTATCAGTAATTTATTCTGTGTCTTATATCCTAGACCTGCAGGTTGCATTGATGCCAAGTGTTTGACAAAGTATTAGTCTCGGTTAGGAATGTTGAGGCCTAGTCCTGAGGTTGATCTTTTATTTATCAGCATTTCTATCATGTCTTTGATGGATTTTGAAGGTTGTAGAAAGCTCTAAGCAGAGGTCGGGATTCTAGGCTAGAAAAGTGGCTCAATTCTTAGGGTTGTTGGAATAGGTCTACTGAGAAAAGTCCACAGTCACTAGCACATAGGCCTATGACAACAACTTTAGGTTGCTGGTCATTGTCTTGCCCATATCATGAGAGCAACTTTTGGTTAAAAGAATTAAATCATTAGTGGGACTCAAGCACATGATGTTTGAGTGGCTAACATGCCTCCTGAGGGTGTTCCTGCTGATGTTTTCCATCAATTCCATTTCCCTAAGGTTACCAAGGACGTTCAATGCCTTATAGTAGCCTCTCTCACCGCATGTTTACCCTGGTTGATTAGTTGGTTGGGTGGACCTTGGAGGACGGGGTGTTACAAATTAGTATTAAAGTGGGTTGCAGTCTCATTAGGTCATATTTGATACCACAAAGCGGTATCAGGTCATGGTGGCACTCTCCTTGGCTGAAGGTGATTGATGATGCATGCATGTGAGTTACTTGTGTGTCTCTTACACTCGCATTCCATGTGCATGTTGCATTCCATCATGTTGATCATGGTTGTACTAATGTTATCATGAGTAGCTTGATGTTGATTTTGTAGAATGTATCGTCATGAGTATACGACTGATTACATCATTATATGTAGCTTGATTACATCCTTGTATGTTAGGTTGCATTATTGGTTGTTTGATTACTTATATTAGTCTTGTAGGTTGGTTACAAGAAGTGATCGTGTATGCTCGACTACATGCATTCATATGTATGTGTAGTTGATTAGGAATTTCTTATGCATATTGATGGTTGCATGTGGCATTGTGTACAATGGATTAATGATTTTTGTCATGCATTAGGTCATGGCTTGTGTAGCTGATATGGTCATGCATTGATGATTGGAATCTAGCTAGAATTATGTGTATATGGTTTTGTGCTCATGTGTTATATGTTTATATGCAGTGGTTATGCATGTATGGTCTTGGTTATAGTTATGCCTGAATAGTAGGTCAAAAATGCCTTGTGAAGTAATGGTATTAAATTTAGGTCATCATGGTACTATTGGTTGTTATGATGCTAATGTATTGGTTGAGATAGTGCAGAAGATGCAAATCATCAAAGTGAAGTTACGACATTGGACCTTGAGACAAGAACATGTCAACATACAAGTATTGTATGTTTTTTATGCAGATATGTAAGTTAAGGATTTTTATATGCATTAGGTTTATGTACATTAGGCTTATTTACATGTCTTTTATTGTTGTGGTTGCATACATGATAGATTATAATTGATTGGTGTAGTTATATACACGTGTCAGATAGTCATGCATGATATTAACATGTGGTTGTCTGCATTTCTTTTGTTGTTTATAGTAGATAACTTGATGATTATGTTATATATTATTGATGAGTATGTTAAAGGATAGTTAGCTTCATCATTAGGTTATATGTTGTTGATGAGCATGATATGTAACATGTTATTTTTATATTATACTAACTTAATGATTAGGGTTATTACATTAAGAGCCTAATGTTATATGTATCATTCTAAATTAGATTGGGCTATCCAAATGGTTAGGGTTAGGACATTTAGGTATGAGCCAACTTGTTTGTGATATGGTGTTTTATTAATCTAGATTGTCTTTTCATATGTGTGAATGATAATTGTGTACGAGTTATGATGTAAACATGCTAACTAGTGACTATTTGGATATCATGATATTATTTATCTTTTGGCTTAATATATTGTGAAGATATATCATTCTAATATGGATTGATTGTGCAGACAAGATTGCCTCCTTTAGATACATTAAATTATGATTTTTCTTATGTCATCTACCTTCTACTTGACTATTTGATTATGACATCTATTTTTTCAGTACAAGAAAAAAGGATGTTGATGAGCGTCAAAAAATGTCACCATAAGCTCATTGGTGACAGTCAAAAGAGCATATGTCCCAAAAAATTGAACATCACCTAAGGTGGCATTGCCAAAAGTAAAGGTGTTGTGGTGACATTCAAGGTCTATCGCCAATAATGTATTATAATGATGAATAGCGACCGACACCATTTCATATGAGCAATGGTGATGAACCTTAGCCTCCATCATAAAAAAAGTGAACATCATCGAAGGTGGCATCACCAAAAGTATAGGTTTTGTGGTGACATTCAAGATATGTCATGAATAATGATTATAATGACGGATAATGACCCTCACTATTTCATATCAACAACAGTGATTTATGGTGATGGAACTTTTATGGTCATCACTATTGATGCATATATATGGCGACGTTTGTTGACTGTCACAATTTCATATGAACAACTATGATTTATGGTGATGGACCTTTCATGGCCATCATTATTGATGCATATGTATGGTGGTGTTCATTGGCCGTCACCATTTAATATTTTCGTGAGGGTCAAAAAATGTTACCATAAGCTCAATGGTGATGGTCAAAAGAGCCTTCTTCATGAAAAACTAATTGTCACCATTCCATATTAATATTAGGGCACGAAAAAATCAAACCACTAACCTCCTGCTTGTAATGCAGGTGCTCTTCTGTTGTGATAGCACCCTTTAAATAATTAGATTTCAAAAAATTAGAGCTTGAAACTTTATAAATTGTAAATTCTACAACTTTCAATAAATTTTAAAGCTTTTAAATTCTTGGAATTTTTTTTACTAAGCGAGAAAAATAACGTCAAATTTGTAGGTCCCTACCTAATGGTTATGGAAGTTATGGAAAGTTGGTGTAGGGAAAAATAGTTACATATAAGATAGTCAAAATGTTCAATTCAATACTCAATTAGAAGTGAAAATTTAAAGACATTTATAGCCTATAAATGACCTATAATTATCAAACCTAAAATATGCAATTACATTAAAGATTGATTTATGACCTTGTGAATCATGCAAGTTTGTTGTGACAACTATCTGCTTTTAAAAGACTGATTTGCATGCCAAAATGTGAAAAATAGTGAGTATATATGATGCAATTATGAACAAGAGTGACACAGTGGCATGTCACTACTTATTTGTATATACGAATTGTGTGCATATAATTTTTGGTTTATTTGGTTGAAATGACATTTGTGAAGATGGAATTATTTGAAATATAAGGGCATAGTAGCCCTTTACCTAGGGTTCCTCAAAACTATGAACTCTATGCTCTCACAAGAACAATTTTTGGATATGTATACTCAAAGAAAATACCATCGTTATTAAGATTCAAGGTGTTTTCCACCTATTTAATGCATATGGATCACTAATAGAATGTATTTCCCTTTATTTTCAGACATAGTAGCCCTCCAAACAAGATTCCTCATAACCCTGTAACTCTCTGATCTCATGAGAACATTTGTTGGATATATATACTACAGATAAAGACCATCATTCTTTGGATTCAAAGTGTTTGCCTCCAATTAAATTTCCATGGGTGAATGCCTCTAGACCTCTAATAGTGATGTATTAGGTTGTGGCACCTCCATGTCACTGCAGGGATTTCTAGAGGAATTGAGGATGTTGTCTCTCAGTTCTTACGAAAAAGAGCTATAATGTGGATCATAAATTTTGGTATATATCAAACATTTTTCCACATATTGGGAAACTCTCAGAAATCTGTTCACATGAGATCCAAGATGCTATAGTTTTGACTCTTAAAATTAATGCATTACAAATATGTCATATGTACTTGTCATGCCTATACTATCCTTCAAAATCTTCCACATGAATGTATGGGGTGTTGATACCAATACATATCTAACATAGAGTTGGAGGTTGTATGATTCTACATAAACATGAATGCCTTGTGATTATTATTTATATAATGTGTAAGAGTTAGATTATTAATGCATTTGCATAGGACATCCCTATGGCGTTTCATTATAAATTAATAATGAACTATATTCTCAATACCTCTCTCCTATGTGGATGATAGTCATGTCCATTTAAGTTATATCAAATAGTTTAGATTAATGAAACCATGTTATAACCATTGAAGAGAAGACACCATAGATTTATGTCAAATTTTGTTAAACAAAACTGTGGAATATTGATTAACACAGTATGACCATGTTTAAGTAACTTGTCTACCATCATATAAGTTTGAAGGTCCACTCAATGAGTTTGGTTGGTGCTTTGGAAAATCAACAAAATATTTTCCAAGAATAAATATATTATCAACCTTTTCAAGTATTCCTTTATAAATTGCAACAACCAATCCTTGTTAAAATGTGTTTATATATCAATGTTTAATAAGGTTCAGCACACACCTATAGCTAGCTGATCACATAAGGTGAGCAAAATAGGATCCACCATCCCCATTCCCCCTAAAGAACATAAGAAAGAACTACACAAGTAGAGCACACCATATCAAATGCCTTCATAGTGGGAAGCAAAGGGAAAGAATTTTTGGCCAGTCTACAATGGAGGATCTCCTCCTAGCATTTCAGGCAACAAAATAGTACACATATGCATTTACATGTCAACTTTTGATCATAGGGAAAAATAAATGATTGGTCACATTACACTAAAGTCCCATTTATCACTAAATTAATTCACACCTCATCCCTGTTGTAAGCTCACAGATGCAAGATGAGGGAAAAACTTGAAGTTCAGCTCCATGCTATCACTCCCATCTCTTTATGTATCTAAGATGAAACATACATTTTCAAGATGCAACACTTCCTCGTCTAACTATCCACAATGATATTGTTACAAATGGTAATGAAAATGGGGCCTAATTATATATAGTATAAAAGGACCAATAGTACATTCATAAGATCAAAACCCACATATTTTTTTCTCTATAAAGGGTAATTATATCATATTGAAAGGCTAGGATTAGTGTGACCTTAATTAATCGTATTAAGCAGACAAAGTTTGTCATTGAGAATTATTGAGCCTAATGAAATCCAACCCCCTACTTAGTGTTTAGGTAAATAAAAATTGGGCACAACCTTATTTCTAGGTGAAATAAAGTTAATCAACATAATCAAAAGCATTGATATGTTAATGAGCACTGGACTGTAACCAATTCTACCTTTTTTTTATGGAGTATAATCACATTTTATTGTAGGCAAACAATGATACCACCACTTTCTTTGACAGAACAGAGAATATTTTCTATTTATCAAGAATATTCAAGAAGCCAAGCACTAATTTCTCTGATAGAGAAAGAATTTTTTTATATTTATCAAGCATACTCAAGAAACTAACCAACCATGCAAAATGAGTAACAACCTTCAGTTATTGTGAAGCATTATCTCAAAATATTTGAAATATGACAGAGAACTATAAACACAGGTCATATATACAAAGTATTTGTAATATTGAAGGCTTTATTAGGATATTGATTTAGAAGCAATTATGTATTTACAATTATCACCACCATGCAGGAGACTCTTGACAATGAGATTTTATTTGAAACAATAAATGAACCAAACCATCAATAGCCCATCATCCCACTAAAATAATAAAACATAGAAGCCTAGAACAAGCTCCTACGTTCTGATATACACCTTGAGGTTCTAAAGTTTACTAATGCATATTTGGAGTTCATACAAATGAGAATATATCGAACATTGAAAATTAGAAGTAGAGATATGCATCCTCAAGCTTTGAGACACTTAGGTCATATCAAACCCTGATTTAATTAGAAGTGTCAGTGCCAACATATTCTTGAATACAACCCCTAGAAGCCAAGATATTGTAGAAAGACAAATGAATATGAAGATCATTTCAATGCTTAAGATAATTATAAGTACCCTACAAGAGCATTGTGGATGAAGAAAAAATACTTGAAGTACTAATTCCAATGCCACACATTCCTTATGCTCATTGAACTAAAACACCATGCAAGGTGAGATTGTCAAATTAGTTTCCAAACCTAAATCTCTCTGGAATTTTTGAAGCCTATTTTGCACTATTCTATAAATTTGAATATTGAATATAATATGAAATCCATCAGAACGAGAGAAAATAAAGCATAAGAAACAAAACTTATTTACCAGTTCAGGGATATATTTTGTGCCATGTTTCACTTTCATGCTAACAATGTTAAAATTATACTTGGTGCTTTTCTTTCCTACTGGATGTTCAAGTGGCTCAATGAATACTGCAACTGTAACCCCACTTCCCCGTAAAAGGGTTTAGAGTATGAAATTAAAAACATTACATATTAATTATGAGGTGATGCCCAAAGGCCCTATTGTACCATGTAAAGCTATTTATTGTACTATTCTATGTAACATGAAAACAACAAGCCTTATCCCTTCTCAACAATGATTTCTAAAAAATTCAAATTAGAGAAGTAAAGAAAGTGTACTGAAATTAGTATTCAACCCTTAGTCCCAAAGGCACACCAGCCTATGTTATGATAGGTCTCAAGTCTTGGTTGACTTTCCAAACAACATTTTAAGAGTACACATGTGTAGCAAGAAAGTATAGAAAATCTGAATAGCACACCCAATCCCAGCTATCATCCATTTCTAATAACATATGGAGTTGTTAAGATTCCAAGACCACATAGCACATTAATTCATGCAAATTGAGACCACTATTGTAGTAATAATTTTTCAAACATGGATATTTTTTGTTAAGAATAAATTCTACTTTAATTTTCTGGGATTACACCAAATAAAATTATGCTATTAGGTTTTTTAATCTTTCCATTGAGATTGGAGTTGCGCCTCTCCATCAAGTTATTTATCAATAGGTTATTTGATTTCTAAAAACTAATTAGGCCCATATTTTATGTGAAAGAATTTTGCATATCAAAATAAGAAAATCCAATGGATAGTAACAAAAAGGAAGCAGCTTTTCTGAACCTTTCAGTAGTGATGGTCCAACGTTGTATTCTTGGGGAATTGGCAATTCATGAAGATTTTTTAATGTTAGTTTGTCATGTATGGCCTTTTTTGGAACCAAAATTCTTGGGCGATACTGCGGGAAGCTAAATATTTTTACATATCGATAGATTGTCTGGAAATAAATGAAAAAAACTATAAGAATACACAGGCATACTTCAACTTGCTAATATTACAATATTTGAGGGCATTCATACAATCCTTTGAGGCCTTTTGATGGGTTGGTGCAACTGTTAATTATTATAATTATTAGTTAATAATTCTATTGAACATGCATCACACTAACATTAAATATTGCCTTATGAGAAGTAATCATAGGTAGAGTTGTGAGTTCATAGTAGAAAGATCACCGGAAATGAGAATCATTGTTAGTACTAAATCAAAGATGTATAATTTCTTCAGATAGCTATTCAAATTTTTCTATTAAATAGTAGAAAGAAAAGCTATTTAGAAGACATAGATGGTAAGGCTTAACAGTCTTGTTGGTGGATCCACTTTGATACACAATTGTTGCCCCAAACCCCCAATGTCTTCTACTCCTGCTGGGGTCTTGATGTGTTATTTGATTATTGTGCCAAGGCCAATACTCAACAATGGAACTATTCACACTAGTTTTTCTTTCCAGGAATGTAAATAGACTCTGCTCTTTATAGCTTGCTAGTCCAACACTCTAACTTATGAATTGGGAAACAAGGATTAAGGTGAAAACATTTATGTGCTATGAATTGAAACATCCAATGACTATCAATACTCCAACGAAAAATATTTGAACATTGAGTAACAAATTAAATATTGTTAACTAAGGGATGAACAATCCAATGGAAGAGTCCACCACATTTTTTTACTATGCATAGAACTCACCCAAAAATTGTATATGGCCTTTGTTCTCAGTCAACCATCTTGAAAACATCTTGTACTCTGGGAACTGGTAATGTTAGTGTCCAAACATAAGGAATTCCATAGGATATTGTCCAAGAAGGATGGTGTAACTATATTGTTGGAACCTTAAGAGGACTTGCTATTGCATTTATGTAGAGTAGAGGTCAATTAACATATGGGTTTTATGTTGTTTTTTATTTCTAGGTTGCTTATAAAACTAGCATTCCTCCACCCTTTTGATAGAACATGGTTTCTGAAAGATTGGGGCCACTCTAAGACTCTAAATTTCATTCAGGTTATAGATGTTATTGAAATTTGAAGGTGTACAAACCAAAATTTTATGGGAGAACACTTCAACTGTACACTCTTACATTTTGGTAACTATCTTATCACTTGGCTCTAGTAAAGTAGAAAAGTTTTCACACTATTATCCATATAAGCAGAGTTGATATTGGACCAGTCAAAGATTCAACCATTAATATTGTATATAATCTCCTCAAACTAGACCAATCAAAGATTCAACAATTAATACTACATCTAATTTGACGAGTTCTGATTTGTAGCTCAAGGGTAAGAGGTATTTGTTAAATGAGTTCAAGTTTAGGAGGAATTTTGTATACTTGAGAATTTATTCATTACCAAGATGATGAGAAGAACATTGCTTAAGTAATTTTTACTTATGTTAAAACATTTAATGGAAAATCTCTTATTTATGGAAATATGATTATGAGGTTATCAATTGAACAAAACTAATTAGCAAGGACCTATAATGTAAATAACAAAAATATAGGGATTTTAATGGCAGGAGACTATTTGATGAAGCATTTGTTACATCTTCACCAAAACAACCAAGGAATCAATTTCATTGATATAGATTGGAGCTTGGGTCGGGTTTTATGTTGTGATAGTTTGGAACGGATTGCCTTCATTCCCCCTAGCTCTCTTAAAATAAGAAACATGATTCAATATGGAGAGGATACTAGTAAATTCGGCCTTGATGATTACGTGCCTCACTTCTATATTCAATAGATGCAACTAGAAAAGCTAACAACTAAAGTTATGGTGCTGTCAAATCACTTGAAGCCTAAACTAGTAAGTGATCCTATTTGCTACAATTCTCATGAACTTAATAGTGTTGTCTCCTCTTGATGAAAACCACTTTGCAATTACATGAGGATAAAGGACACAAGAATTATTAGTAGAGTTGTATGTAGTAGTTTGCATTGAATCACATTTCACTTCCAACTTCATTTTAGCCTTCTCAAAGTACTAGGATTTACTTTTGTACTTACTTTCTGCATTATATTTTTATGAATTGAACAAAAAACTAATAGAAAATGTAAGACTCATAAGATGAATCCAGTAGCTAGTGCCACAAATTAGGATGCACCAAAGAAGATGAGAACCATACGTTGAGTGTTTTCATCCTAGCGGATCCGTTTTTGTTGATCAAAGTCAAAATCCTACATCAACAAGGTTATTTATAGTTCAAGGAAGAAGTGAATTGCAAACCATTTCATATATGTTCATGATTTATATGCACCCACAAAATATATTATGTGTAATCGAGCAAATAATGAAATTAAACATCACGCAAGAAAACAAAATAGGGAAATAATTTATTTATATGTGACATCATAAAATGCATCCAAGTCTTCTATTGAGGAAAATTAATTACCTATCATTTAATTGTCAACTCGAGGGTTTCGTAAAACTTGTGAAGCATGCGTGCACTATATATGCTAGAAATTAACTTCCAATTTAGATCAATCTAACTACTAAAGCAAATAGTGATAAACCAAATTCACCTATTCCAATTCTTCAATCAATTCAAAGCAAATTATATTACAATGTTTAGAATTGAAATATTAATCTATCACACTTGTAGGAATTGAAATCTTTATCTACCACACTTGCAGGAATTGAAGTCTTAATCTACCACACTTGTGGGAACTGAAAAACACACCACTCTTTCAAAAATGAAATTGCATGAAATAAATCTACTCTAAGGGATCATGTGTGCATTATCAAATCAGGATCCTGTGAAATGAATAATCAAAACCACATGATATGAAATGAAAGAAAAAACAATAATTCTTAACCTCTAGATATGAAACGAAATAAAAACAATCACTCTTAACCTCTCACATAGGAAAATATATGAAAATAAATCTTAATCTATGAAAGCAATTAAAAACAATCATTCTTAACCTCTCACATAAGAAAATATATGAAATAAATAAATCTTAATCTATGAAATAAAATAAAAACAATCACCCTTAACCTCTCACAAAGGAAATGATATGAAAGAAATAAATCTTAATCTATGAAAGCAATAAATCTAAATCTATGAAAAACAATAAATCTTACACATTCTAGATGGCCAATCCAAAATCATGAGGGTTGGAAAGTTGAGAGGCTCCAAATACAAGCATAACCAAATTAAAGTGAACATCACTCATGAGCAAGGTTCCAAATCCAAATTCTATATTCAAAACAAGAGCATTTCCCCAACTTTTCACATCCCCATGATAGGAGAAAACTTCCCCTATTTATACAAAAATATTAAAAGCTATCTCATTAATGAGAGTCCATGAATCTCTCCCTCTATCTGTAAAGTTACAATCAAAATAGGAAATGATAAGACACATCTCTTCTTGGAGTTTCAATACAAATAGGAAATGAGACACATATCCTTATGACCCATGATCTTGTCCACTCTAATTCAAATTTTGGTTTGGGGAGACCACATAAGGGTCTTTTAGAAGTTTCCTTTTGACCTACACATGTCAACAATTTCATTCCACTTGTTAGGTATAAGCATATGCACATTATTTTCTAATTTTTAAAAATGCTAAGAATTAACAATGTTCGGAAAAACATAAATGTGACCCAATAATGATAATGATAATGTAAATGTAATGAAATGGAGGTAAATGTAATGAAATAGAGGTGGAGTGAAGGTGACAATATGAAAATATAAGTGAAAATATAATGGAAATGAATGACAATTTCAAGGGCCAACATACCCTCCAACTAAAGCTATTGTATGTCCTCAAGCAATGTATTACATTAATTCTTTTTTATCCTTGATATCTGGCTTAACTTTGCAAGATATCATTTGATAACTTCATACTTCTGCAAAATCTTTTAGTTGAATTGCAACATGGTTGGCTCTTGTGTTACAACCATAGTTTGTTGTTGCATTCATTTTTTACCTTTGAACTTTGGATAATGATAATTTGATTATTGTTGCAAAGTATATCTTTATTGGATTGCATCGTAGTTGGTTCTTGTGTGACAACCATGATTGTGTTTGTATCCAATTATATTTTTAGTACTTTTAACAAGCCTTTGTATGCTCATAACAATAATGTAATAGTTAATATATTTTGAAAGTATGTGGGATTTTTAATGTAATATGAATATGGTAAAATATGAATATGAATGTATCCCCCCAACTAATGATATTGGCAATTTTATGAGATGAGGAAGAGAAATGTTTTTTCCAAAAATTATCATTCTAGCTTTTCAAGGAATTTTATGGTAAAAAGTTAGAAAATGACATACCTTAACTTGCCCTTTAGAAATGGATGAGCTACATGTGTGGTGGCTGCAAAATTCTAATCATAATTTTCTTCAAGTGACTAGACAAGTCATGGAGAAAAGAGTCAAGATGACTTTTTATTTTCTTTTATTAAAACTTGTTGAATCTACCATGGAATACTGTTGATAGTGCTGCTGTCATCTGATTCCATAACTATTATTTGATTTTGTAGCTATCATCTGATTCTGTAGCTATTTTCTAATTCCACAGCTGCCATTTGGTTCTATACCTTCATATCTTCTACATTTGCTCCAAAATGCTGAAAATGATATTCTTCGTGTCTTCAAAACTCATTGGCATAATTCATGCTATGTGAATAAATGTTTAGATGTCAAACATATCAGGAAATTGTTGACTTAGTTCCCATTAATGGATGCCACTAGCCAACACGATAACTCTCACCATTGATGACAATGAGAGTGAAGATTCCCAAATACATCTTGCTAAGTATGAATAATTTTGTTGTTGTCGAGTACTTAGAAGGTCCGATGAATAAGGGACATTGATGTATTCCCATTCTTTGTCAGCATGAGGACTTGCCATTAAGACATGCAAGCATCAAGGTGCTTTTGTAAGGATTTTAGACTCAAAGGACTATGGGCTCAATAATTTGCATTGAAGCAGGGTTTATTTGCGAAATGAAAAAGGATAGGAAAGGAAAAATGAAAATGGAAGATGACAATGGAAAATAATAATCAAAATGAGCAATAAGCATGTGAGTGAGCTTCTTTCTTTTATTTGTAGATCAGGTGGAAAGTGTATGTGAATAAAGGAAAATGAACAACTAACTCTTGCTGGAAAAATGATTATGGACTGCTTGGAATTGCTTGCTTGGATTTATAATTCAAATGGGAGAAAAGGTAATGGTTTTGATGGATATTTATCATGGAATTGGTCCTTTGAAGACCAATTGTGCGGACAATTATTTTTATTCAATGATCATTTAATCATCCCAAACTTGCAAAAAATAACCTTGACATAAAGAACATAAGTGTGTTAAAAAGGAAATGATCAGTTCCTTTCTGATTCTTACACAAAATGTCAAACGAAAGAGACTAAGGAAAATCAAAAGTGTTATATTCAGTCCAATTCCTGATATTGATAACAATCCATCTTTAAGAAGTAACCCTGAAAAATAAATTAACTCCCTCCATCAAGTAGACGAGCCAATACCATTAATAGTACAATTGCATCATGCAAGTGAGGGTCAAGATCAGCAAACTACACAGAGCATGAAAGAGATGGAAGTTTAAATCGATTTGAATTTTTTTATCACGTATCATATGGATTAAATGCCACAACAAAATTTCATTTTGAGTTGCATTCTTCGACCTTGCTTAAAACTATTCACTATGTATATATAGAAATTGTTTTTTTTTCACATGCAGAAAACAAAATAGGGCTCTAAAGAACTGCAAAATAGTTTCTGAGTTACCTAATTGTCCCTGTTCCACAAAAAACTCAGCTCTTGGATTTTTCTAATTCGCCCTATTTTATTTAGAAAATGGGTTTTAAAATTGTCTGCCAAAACAATTACGTTTTCTAGAAATGTTTCGGCAACCAAAATCAATATCTAGTGGTTGGATTTTTGATTTGCACATTTGGCACAGGTCACATTAATGTATCAACCACAAATCTAAATTCATTGATTGTGTATTCATGCTTCATAGCATTCAAAATAGAATCACTCCCTGACTGTACTCGCACGTGATGAAACGAGTATACATATGGGTGCAGAATTAAGTTAGCAATTTCTTCCAAGTGTTCAAGGTTGTAAGGAGGATTAATCTGCTGAAATTTTGTGGAGGAGAAAGATTCATTGTTTGATTTGAAGTCTTAGTGAATTAAATGTGTCATTGCCAGCAAAACCTCGTGCATTAAAAAAAAAAAAGATATGTTTTCCTCATGTAGTCACCAAACATGTGCCTGAAAAACCACAATTTTCTCCTGAACGGTTAGGAATCCAAGAAAACAATTTTCAGTTGTTAAATTCATCCCTTTCTAGAAAAACCCCATGTCTCTGTTTTTTTAGATTTGCCATGGTTTGCTCAGAAAATGTGTTTTAAAAACCTATGTCTAAACTGGTGTGATTTCTAGCAATGGTGATCCAACAATAAAATTAATTTTTGGCAATGGTGATCTAGTACAACATGTGGGATGTGCAGCTTAAGACACCCTGAACCGTGGAGGTTAAGATACCGCACCCATAATATGTTGTGGAGCTGGAGTATGTGTTGAATGAATGCGTTCTCCAAAAATGTCAGATCTCTGTACCAACCTATTATTCAAGAAATTTGTGTGAAACCATAAATGCACAAGCTTGACAAAATTCAAGTTTTATTTGCAATTTTATTGAAGCCCAGAGAAATAGAGAAAGAAACATCAAATCTGAACCTTGTTTGCTTTCATCATTTTCAAACACTGGTTTTTAGTCATTTTGTCACACCTCCCAAAAAAAATTTGTGTCAAGAAAACCAGATCCAATTATCATTACGACTAAGTCAAAGCCAAGATGGTTATGCAGTCAAGGTTTATTTACAGGTTGAGATGTGAGATCGAAGCTTGAGACTTGATTGAACCAGCCACTCGAATTACAGGTTTTTACATTACGCACTTAGCCCTCATTTCATTATTTTATTCAAGCCTTATTTTAGGCATGGAATTTTAATTTTGTTTTATGCTTTGAGCTTTTTCATGACATTGAACAACATATATATAATGTTTTGTTTTAAAAATTAGATATGTTACGTTTTTCTTTAATTAAAAATATATACATATATATTTCATTTAAAACAAAACAAATTTATTATAAAGAAAAATGCAATTTGTTTTTTTGTTTTTTAAAGTTTATTGAAAAATCAAATTGAATTAAATGAAATCATGAAAACAGAAATTAGCTGCAGAATTGCCTTATGTAGCTAAATAATTTTTATGATATACTAACAAAACAATTTGCTTTTATGATCCTCTAGGTCACACAAAGTGAGAGATTTTTATTTTTATTTTGTTAGCATAGTTAAGATTTTATCAATAAATTCCTCTGTAAATTTTGCAAAAATAAAATGAAAAGGCTTGATCTCATACCTTAAATTATCGTTCGTGATCTTCGGTTGTGCTCCTTGTTCTCAACCATTTGCCTTATTGCAAATCTTTCCTACCAAGGGTTAGTAGATGCGTGGTTCTTCCAAAACATCAAATTTATGTTGGAAACTATAAATCTTTATTTTTTCTTTTCATATCCATCTAAAAACTAATTTTTTTAAGTATATTCATGCTTCCAATGAAGCCATTTACAGATTACAATTTTTGAAATGCTCATATCCAAACTTGAAAAATATACCTGATTGTTTGTAAGGATATGCAAAATGGACTTGACCTTTCAATTTTCCACAAGGATCTCTTGAAGAATTGATGAATATTGTGGCGTAACTGCTTTTTGATACCATTTCTCAATGTAGTCTTTGGGCTACATTCTAAACCTTTTGTACATAAATGGTTAGTAAAAACAAAAGCAAATAAAATACACTCTAAACTGAAAGTTAGTTCCTATGCACACTTCCCTAGCAATGGTGCCAAAATTTTGAGGCAAATTAATTATCGATCATTTAATTGTCAACTCCGAGGTTTCATAAAACTTGCAAAGCATGCGTGCACTTTATATGCTAGAAATTAACTTCCAATTTAGATCAATCTATCTATTAAACCAAATAACAAAAACCCAGATTCCCCTATTCTAATTCAACAATCAATTGAAATGAAATTATAGCATAATGTTTGGAATTGAAATCTTAATCTATCACACTTGCAGGAATTGAAATCTTAATCTATCACACTTGCAGGAATTGAAGTCTTTACTCTACCACACTTGCGGGAATTGAAAAGCACACCACTCTTTCAAAAATGAAATTGCATGAAATGAAATCTACTCTAACGGATCATGTGTGCATTCTCATCAAGATCTTCTGAAATGAATAATCAAAACGACATGATATGAAATGAAATAAAAAACAATAATTCTTAACCTCTAGATATGAAGGAAAATAAAAATAATCACTCTTAACCTCTCACACAGGAAAATATATGAAAGAAATAAATATTAATTTATGAAAGAAAATAAAAACAATCATTCCTAACCTCTCACATAGGAAAAGATATGAAATAAATAAGTCTTAATCTATGAAAGAAAATAAAAACAGTCACTCTTAACCTCTCACACAGGAAAATATATGAAATAAATAAATCTTAATCTATGAAAGCTATAAATATTAATCTATGAAAAATAGTAAATCTCACACATTATAGATGGCCAATCCAAAAGCATGAGGGATTGAAAGTTGATAGGATCCAAATACAAGCATAACCAAATCAAAGTGAACATCACTGATGAGCAAGGTGCCAAATCCAAATTCTATATTCAAAACAAAAGCATTTCCCCAACTTTTCACATCCCTGTGATAGGAGAGAAATTCCCCCTTTTACACAAAAATATGAGAAGCTATCTCATTAATGAGATTTCATGAATCTCTCCCTCTATCTCTAGAGTTACAATCAAAATAGGAAATGATAAGACACATGTCTTCTTAGAGTTTCAATACAAATAGGAAATGACACACATATCCTTATGATCCCATGATCTTCTCCACTCAAATTCGAATTTGGTTTTGGGAGGCCACATAAGGGTCTTTTAGAAGCTTCCTTTTGACCTACACATGTCAACAATCTCATCCCACTTGTTAGGTATAAGAATATGCACATTATTTTCTAATTTCTAACCATAAATTCACTTAAAAATGCAAAGAATTAATAAATTTTGGAAAAACATAAATGTGATCCAATAATGATAATTATAAGGTAAATGCAATGAAATGGAGGTAAATGTAATGAAGTAGAGGTGGAGTGAAGGTGACAATATGGAAATATAAGTGACAATGTAATGGAAGTGAATGACAATTTCAAGGCCCAACATCTTCCAAAAGGGAGAACAAAGCATGTGCATGCTCAAAATCCAATGTAAGGCTACAAAAACCATCACAAAGAACTACAAGGAACTTTACAATGATGACAATCAATTACTAAAAAAAAGTTAAATATCTTCAATGATCTCAGTATACCTAAATTCTTATTTGGACATAAATTCTTAATTCTATCACTATCAGTATGTCATGAAGCAACATAACTAGATCTAGAGTTTCTAAAAAGTGAATTTTACATCCATTGGATCTCCATTTTCCATGAGGATTGAGACTCCAAGTGATGTTGAATAAAATCATATCATAAAACAGTTATACTTTCCTCAATACTTTTCAAATTCACTAGTATGATAACATTTCAAAAATGGTATAAAAAATTGGCCTCTGACGCCAAACTTGAATCTAGTTCCTATGAAAAGAAAAAAATTTCCTTGCAATATAGGGGCTTTATATTATGGAAGGACAACCTTTTAAGGGAATAATACCTACAATACCACACAAAACCACTATTATGACCCCAATGTTGAAATGGAGCCAGAATTCTGCATCTTGCAGCTTGAATGTAATTAGTCGGACTAGTGAAAAAATATGAATGTCACAATTTTTTCGTCATTGAAAGGATTAGATCTAATATCAATTGATATATGAAAAATTTAGAAAATGCAATAAATATACTCACACAATAAAAGAACAAAAGATAAAGCATGAAAATGTGAGAGAACATTAGTATATTTACACTCATTTGTTTTAAGAAATATATAGAGTAAAAAATTATTGAAAAGTGATGATGTTTGAACATGCCTTCAATAAAGTACAATAAAGTGGGTGAGAAATAAATTTATACCAAGTCACCCAAAGGAGACAAGGCCAAAGGGAAAAATAAAAAGTACATATCATGAATTGATACCAATTGATATGTGTACAACGTAGCAGATGAGAGAAAGACACTCACACTTTGTGCCTACTCTGGATGTACTCTTCTATTCCATTGGCCTACTTTTGATGTTGCTTGTTGAACCTTCATAAAATTATCTATCTTATTATCTATCACACATAATAATATCACAATACATTAAATATTCAAGCATGAGAGGAGATTGTCAGAACTGTACCTATATATGTGCACTCATTGATATTAAGTGTTGAATTTCCATGAAATCCTACAACTACTTGAATGAAAAATATGAAGTAATAGCAACTACAAACTGAAACCAAATATTATTTTCACCAACACACAAAATTTGTCAACACTGGAAGCAATGGAATTAAACACAAAAATAAAGACACAATCACACACATTCAACATAATAATTGTTCTAGGGAGCCTAATTGGGAAAACCCTCTACTTGTTGTATAATTTATAAAGAGAATTTTGAGCAATCAAATTTTTTTATAAGGAAATACTTTTTTACTAGAAAAACCAATTTTTTCTCACTACTTAGTCCAACTTGAAATAGCTTGCAAATAGCCTTAAACCAGCTCCTCCTTGCTTGCACAATTTCTCCCTATTTCTTGGCACTGGAAATATCCTATATCCTAGCACTAGAAATATCCTTTTTCCTAGCACAGAACATGCTCCTATTCTTTACAAATTTCCTCCTAAATCCTGGTGCAAACATGCAAGGAATTGTCTCTCTCAAATCTATGTATAGGCTTCCTAATATGTTATCCTAGAAAGAATCTCTCCTCAGATTGTGTAAATAATGAAGATCCAAAGATGTGCCTTTGTCCTCCTTTTAAGCAATTCAATCATGCTATATCTCGAAGGTACAATTTTATAACACAATTTGAGTTCGAATTGTTAACTAAGTCAACTCCCAATGTAACATGTTGTTACTTCAATCAAGATTGAATCTCTTCAACTCGTCCTCTTCTAAATATGAACTCGCAGTTGGAGAACCACATAACTAATCCTCCAACTATGCACATGAATTAACTTGTTCCATGAACTCATCCTATCACCATCCACTCATGCATGCTAAAGAAAATACTGATCGTGGTCTTTCTTTACTAAGGCACAACTCAAAAATACCTTCTCTCACCACTATTTTCAACATTAAGTTTGACCATGTCACCAATAAAATGCAATAAAGTGGGTGAGTGATCAATTTAGGGTAGGCCATACAAAGAGTTTACAATAATGTTGACATAAATGTACAAATACAATAAATGTTCACAAGACTAGGTCTCATCAGATGCCTCCACACACACAAGAAAGTTTCCAATATTTGTGATGCATGTTGGTTATATGAAAAAACCACTTATAAAATCTATGTCTGTCAGTTTATGTGTGTAAATACAAACAAAAATTATATGTAAAATCTAGAATTAAGAAACACAAAGACTCAAAACATACAAAACGTACATGAAATAATTAATTTTTATTAAGATCCCATTTTCATATAAGTCAAATAAATAACTTAGGAATATCATATAATACATTATATATTGTAATATAATGTAACATGTTCTTTTACAATATATGTATATGTGTTAATGATGCCAAGAGGATTGGCTCCCTCAAATTCATTAATATTATTAGAACTCCATTTGTCCCATCTCTGATTTGTAGAAGACATACTATTGTTTTATGATGGATAAAGAATGGATACTCTAAAGATTAAGAAGATGATATATATACATTACACTTCTATAGATATGAAAATAATCTGGGCATATCATCTATATCATGTGGGAGTGAATGATCAGGATATTAGATTATTTTCATAGTTATTTCCATATCAAAAAGTATAATTGCAAGATGGTCTGAAGTATTTAGGTTTTTTATAAAAACCTAATGATTATGGAATAAAAAATTGAGATTGTTTATATACTAAAATTGAAAAGAGACTCTATGTCTGGTACAACAGATGGTTATCTAGATAAGGGATACTTATTTAAACACTACAGTTCAATAGATATGAAAATAGATCTGGGCATATCATCTATATCGTGTGGGAGTGAATGATGAGTATATTATATATTTTTTTTATTTCCATATCAAAAAGTAGAATTTAAAGATGGGTTGAAGTATTTAGGTTTTTCTTATATAAAAACCTAATGGTTATGGAATAAAAAAAATGGGTTTTTTTTATATAAAAACATTGAAAAGAGGCTCTCTGTCTGGTGAAACAAATGGTTATCAATTGAATAGGGCTCAATATACCTCTTGAAGAAGGCCCTCAAATTATTTGCATCATATCAAATTGTTGAAGCCTATGATGCAAAGTAGGATATTCATTCAAGTATCCTACTTACTTTGAAAATTGTAGAAACAAGGACAGGACCTGCATTCAATCCCTAATTTGTCCAATTTTTTCACATTCAATATGGGAAGTTGGAAACGTTCTTAGGCCCTTAAGGTAGAATTTTCCTTGTAGTTCATAATTGGATGGAACTCATGTTAGTCACTAGTTCAATTCCTAATAGCCAAAGATAACTGTAGTTGATGATAAAGAATGTATCTTGCCTGGCGTGAAAACATTAAAGTCCCATAGGGACAATACATTATAATTCCAATAATAGAAGCTAGTTGAAAAATAAAACAAGCATCACTAATCTAATTCTCAATGAGCCACAAGAGGAACATACAACAGTAGGGATGAAATCATATTTGAGATCCATGCCACTAGATCTCCACCATGATTTATGAAATTTTTCATGGCAGCCTCTACTACAAGAATATCTACATATCCAAGTAAACTCCATCATTGGACCAATAGATGAAGAGTGCTCTATAGTCTAGGAAAGGTAGGGATATCCCTCAACATGACAAAGCATTAAATTTAGTTGATGCACCGGGTGAAATAAATATGAATAACAATGCATTACCATCTAAAAATTGGTATGGTATGCCCCTCAATAACTCATTGGTCTGTAGGTCTAGGAATAGTTGGGATAGCCATCAATGCTTCCTTTAGGTAATCGTTCTCTAAAATCTAGGTGGTGGCAAGTCAACTGTCAACAAAACAATGAATTTGATCTAGTTGATGCACTAGGTGTATGTTACGCCCCTATAATACTAGTGATTCCCCCATTACTATTGTCATTGTATCCCTTATTGTTATTATTGTGCCCCTATTGTCCCCATATTGTTATTAGTATGCCCCATAGAAAGACACTATTGTTATTTTTGTGCCCTTATGCTATTACTGTTATTTCAGTTTGATTATATTATGACCCCTTAGAATCCTATATATAGAAGGGAGGTTTAGTCATTTGTATCATCCAAGAATTTTTCATTTGTGTAATGTAAAGGAGGATTCCCCCTCGAAAAGGCTGAATTATAAGCCATTGATCTATATTTTCTATCTTTTTGTGTGCTGGTTTCCTAACATTTGGTATCAGAACTTTGGATTCTAGGGTTTCGCTGCTCCAAGTAGGTCATTGTGGCATTGTTGCTATAAATTGTTTCTGTGAAATTTCAGAAGCTACAACAAAAACCCATTTGATCTAAAACCATTTTTAACTTTGGGTCTAGATTTTAGAGCTTGTATCGGTATATTTGCAGAGATATGATCTGAGGAATTTAGGGTTTTTGCAGACTCTCAAATTACATTCCAAACAGGTGACCTAGGGAAATCATAATAACTTTTGTTTTGAACATCTGATTGAAATTTTGTTAGAATTTTCAAAGAGAGGACGGCCTCTAGTTTTCTAGGTATCAGTTTCAAGTACTAAGGGCGAAACAGTGACACGTGGAACATCGTACAAGTTCGCTCTACTGAACTAGTCTATAATCAGGTCACTATGGGAGATTTGGAATAAGTCTTCCTTGGAGAATCCAATATTCATCATACTTATGGCATTAGAAAGATAACTCAAAGGGCTACCGTAGGATGTGATTTCAGATATTTGAGATCTACAGTTATAGAGATACAACAGATTCAATATCAAGATCTTACAAAGTGAAAAAAGGTGTCTAGTTTTTTAAAATTTTGCATAAGATTGGTTTGAAAAATTAGTTTGAAGGAATTCAAAGGAAATAGTGAAGAATTATTAGCATTAATTAGTTCCCCGGAGAAATAAAATGGAAACACCTAGTAAGCAACCTGAAAGCTCTAGCATGACTCGTGAAGAAGAAGAAGAAATGCAACATGATATATCAAAATTACAAGACCAAGTACAACAAATTCAACTCTCACTAAAGGTAAATGAAGCCATGATTAATGGTGTCGAAGCTAAAATGAATGAAATACAAGTTAAAATGGATGGCGTGGAAGCTAATATGAATGGCATGAATGCTAAGATGAATGGCATGGATGATAAGATGGAAGAACTGAGGATAAATTTGAATAAGTTGCTATAAGAAATGGTCACTATTGGTGAAAGGGTAGTAAAGGAAACTCATGATGAGAAAATAATAAATTTTAATCATGATTTCATAGACTCTAATGTTGGATTAAAGACCCTCCATGTTCTAAAAATCGATATGAGGAAGTTTGATGGCAAGGATCTCAGAACATGGATACTATAGATGGAGCAATTTTTCAATCTCCATAATGTGAAAAACACACAAAAGGTACATATTGCAACTTTATATTTGGAACCAAATCAGTTTCTATGGTATCGATGGATTTTCTCTTGTAAACAAATTGTCACTTAGGTAATTTTTATGGAAGAAATGATAACACATTATGAGGATGCAAAAAGCAACACCTTTTTAGCTGATTGATAAATCTCAAACAAAAGGGTTCAATGATGGAGCACATTGAGGACATAAAAAAATTGAACATAAAGGTAAAAGATATTCCAGAGGAGCATATGATTGATGTGTTCATAGGGACTTTAAAGGATAATATCCAACATGAAGTTTCCCTTTGTGAACCTGATTCATTGGAGAAGGCATTTAGGTTAGCAAGAAAAATTATGGCAACCAAGAAGCCTACCACTCACAACTATAAAGATGGAGGTGTTGTTTCCCCTAGCCTTCTGCAACCTACAAGGTTGACACCACAACAGCTGGAAGAAAAGAGAAAAGGGGCTTTGTTACATTTGTGATAGCAAATACAATAAAGGTCATAAGTGTGCTGAGAAGAAATTATTCTACATAAATTGTAAAGAGGAGGAAGAAAAGGAACAAGAAATGTCAAAAGAAGAGGTTATACTCTAGGAACAAACCATAGATAAAGAAGAAATGAATACGACCATATCTTGTAATGCATTGGCTGGAATTACCACTCTTAAAACTATCAAGATAGAAGGACATATCAAGAAGAAAAAAGGTAATAGTGTTGATTGATTCAGGAAGTACCCATAATTTTATTCATTGTAAGATAACAAAGGAATTAAATTGCTTCCTATATCTATCACTAGAGTGTTAAGTGATGGTTGCAAGTGGAGGAACCATAAATTTCTCAAGAAAGTGCCATAATATCAAGCTATCCATGGGAGGATATGTATTCAATAGCCCAATTCTTTCCATTACAATGGGTGGTGTTGATGTTGTACTAGGAGTCCAATGTCTACAATCCATGGGTACAATAGCTTTTAATTTTCAAGAACTTTTCATGAAATTTTGTGTAGAAGGAAAGGAAGTTGATTTAAGGGGTATAGCAAGGAAATCGGGAAATATATTTAGCTCTAACAGTATGACAAAGCTTCTAAAGAAGGAACAACAAGGCGTAATTGCACAATTATGTTCACTAGAAGTTCCCACATCGAAATCTTCTATTTCTCCATAACTCCAAAAAGTATTGGACAATCATTCCAAGGTATTTGAGACTCCCAAAGGTCTCCCACCTATTCATGACCATGATCATGTTATTCAGTTTATTCCAGGAATTGTTCCTCCAAACACCAAGCCATACAGATATCGCTATGCCCAAAAGAGTGAAATCAAACACATGGTTGCAAAAATACTAGAGGCTGGTATAATTCAACCTAGTCAAAGTTCTTTCTTTGCTCCAGTAGTATTGGTACACATGAAGGATGGATCATGGTGCATGTATCCAGATTATAGGGAGCTCAACAAGCTCATTGTTAAAGATAAATTTTCCATTCCTTTCATTGATGAGTTATTGGATGAATTGCATGGATCAATTTACTTCACCAAGTTGGATCTTTGTTAAAGATATCATCAAATTAGAATGAAGACTAAAGACATTCCTAAAACATAATTTAGAACTCATGAGGGCCATTATGAATTTTTGGTCATGCCATTTGGCCTTACCAATACACCTTCTACATTTCAAGGTTTGATGAATTTGATTTTCAAACCCTTCCTTAGAAAAATTTTGTTATTATTTTTTGATGATATACTAATCTACAACAAGTCTTGGAAGTATCATGTTGAACATGTTGATAGGATTCTCAAACTATTGCAAGAGAAACAATTATATGCAAAATGCTCCAAATTTTTTTTTGGAGTACAAGAGGTGGAATATTTGGGCAATATTGTATCTCATGAAGGTGTTAAGGTAGACCCTAGAAAAATTAAAGCCATTAAGGAATGTAAAATCTGCACATCCATAAAGCATATGTGAGGACTTCTCCGGTTGAAAAGGTATTATCGCAAGTTTGTTAAGAATTACAGGACAATAGTAGCACCTATAACAACATTATTGAAGAAAGATGCATTTTCATGGACTCGAGAAGCAATTAAGGCCTTTGAACATCTTAAGGAGGCAATGTGCCAAGCACCGGTCTTAGCTAAGTTGGACTGCACAAAAACCTTTATTGTGGAATGTGATGCTTCAAGGAATGGAATTGGTGTTGTTTTAATGCAAGATGAAAGACCCATTACTTCTGAATGTCGTCCAATCAAGGGAAATTATTTACACAAAGCTATTTATGAGAAGGAAATTTTGGCAATACTACATGAACTTAAGAAATGGCGACCCTACCTAATGGGAAGACACTTCAAGGTAAAAATAGATCATGATAGTCTTAAATACTTTTTAGAACAAAGATTATCCTCTGAAGAGCCACAAAAATGGGTCACAAAGATGTTGGGTTATGACATTGAAATCATCTACAAAGAAGGGAATCAAAATGTTATGGCAGATGCACTCTCAAGAAAGGATGAAGATGTGGAAGCATTGTTGGTGCCAACTATTATCTAGCCAGATCGGATAAACGAAGCAAGGGAGGAATAGAAGAATGAGGAAGAAGTGTGGGCCCTCATTCAAAAGATACAACAAGATCCCAATACATCTAATACATCTAGCTGGAAAAATGATTCGTTATGGTACAAATGTCGCTTATACCAATTTAAGAATTCCCAACTCAAACAAAAGATTCTTATGGAATTGCACACTTCTCACTTAGGAGGGCACTCAGGATTTTTAAAAACTTACCACAGGGTTGAGAAGGAATTTTTTTGGGATGCCCTTAAATCAGGCATTCAAAAGTTTGTGGTAGAATGTTTGGTTTGTCAACAAAATAAAGTTGAAACAATTAATGCCCAAGGTCTATTACAACCTTTATCCATTCCAAGGAAACATTGGGAGGAGGTTTCAATGGATTTTATCATAGGTTTGCCCAAGTCTGAAGGAAAGAGTGTCAACATGGTGGTAGTTGGAAAACTTACCAAGTATGAACACTTTTGTATATTATCACATCCATTTAAAGCGAGTACAGTTTCTACTACATTTATGGAAAAAATTCAAAAGATACATGGAATCTCAAAGATTATTGTAAGCGACAGAGATCCCATTTTCGCTGAAAATTTTTCGACATAATTATTTTCTTGTCTCGGTACTCAGTTAGCTCGTACCTCATCTTATCATCTTCAATCTGATGGCCAAACTGAGATAGTAAACAAATGTTTGGAGGGATATCTTCATTGCTTTGTATCTGATAAATAGACACAATGGGTCAAATGGTTCCCTCTGGTTGAATGGTGGTATAACACTTCCTTCTGTACTACAGCAAAAATGACGTCATTTATGGCACTTTATCGATACCATCCACCAGCCATCAAAACATATTTAATTGAAAATTATAAGGTTAAAGCATTGGAACGTCACATCGAGCATCAACATCAAGTTCTCCATCTCTTAAAGGATAACTTCACGTTGGCACAGAATAGAATGAAACAACAGGCATATCAACATCGCAGTGAAAGAAGCTTTGATGTAGGTGACTGGGTATTCCTACGGATACAACCATATAAACAAATGTCCCTCAAGCAAGCTAAGAAGGATAATAAATTATCACCAAAGTATTATGGTCTGTACAAGGTGTTGTAAAAGATTGGTACTATGACATACAAATTGGAGCTTCCTGCAGCTTCTTGAGTGCACCCAGTTTTCCACGTTTCATGTTTAAAGAAGGTTATAGGTGACAACCTCCCAGTTCAAACAATATTTCTAGAACTTGATGAGGAAGGAAAATCATATTGGAACTGGAAGCATTCACAGAAACATGAACTCGACATCTATGAAATCAATCAATTTCGAAGTATCTCATCCAGTGGAAGAACTTATCCGCTGAAGATTCCAAATGGGAGGATGAGAATTTTATATAGAAGTATCCATAACTACTCAAGCATTGAGGACAATGCTTTTCGGAAGGAGAGGGACATGTTAGGCCCCTAAAATACTAGTGATTCCCCCATTACTATTGTCATTGTATCCCTTATTGTTATTATTATGCCCCTATTGTCCCCATATTGTTATTAGTATGCCCCATAGAAACCCACTATTGTTATTTTTATGCCCTTATGTTATACTCTCATGCCAGCTGATTATATTCCTAACCCCTTAGATTCCTATATATAGAAGGGAGGTTTAGTCATTTGTATCATCCAAGAATTGTTCATTTGTGTAATGTAAAGGAGGTTTCCCCCTCGAAGAGGCTAAATTCTAAGGCATTGATCTATATTTTCTATATTTTTGTGAGCTGTTTTCCTAATAGTGCATTGAATATGAATACTAGTAGATAATCATTGAAATCTTGGTTTGATATGCACCTAGAGCACCTAGTGATCCAAAGTCGAAGTGTCAGTCTCGTATCCATGAAGACTTTCTCCACATAACAATATAGTTAAAAGGGTTGGTAGGTGAAAGGGATATCCTCATTGATCCTCAAGGAAAAACTAAATTTTCATGCGCTTGGAGTTTGGGAACATCATAAAATAACTAGGAAGTAGCTTACTCCTTGTTGTAGAGGTTAATATTAACAATGGAAATTGAAAATCATATCTGGTAACAAATTGTCTTGGGGGGGCTCCAGCATAATTGTGAAGTGAGTGATCTAGAAAATATGCCTAGTTGATCACAAACTTACATCAATTCTCATATGAGCACAAAATTTGTGAAGGAGCCATTATCACCAAGATGGCTTACAAGCTAGCAAGGCAATAGTATTGAAAATAGGGAGATTTGAGTAAAAAGTGTTGTGGCCACCCCAAGAAATACCATAATTTCCCCCTTTCTAATTAAATGTTAGGTACCTAAAATGTGTCAAGCCATGTGTCCTTCATGTGCAAGCCCATTCACCAAGACACAAAAATAAAAAGGAAGAGACTTAAAGCCCCCTCTTACATGTCTAAGGCAGGGGGGATGAGTGGTAATGAAGGTTTACATTTAATTCACCTTGAGAGAGGTGGGATAATGGAAAATGCATCCTCAATCTAGTGGGAGGAAGATGGGAATCTCTACATGAATTCAACAACATTATTTAAGTTTGATTTGGTTTTCAATTTTCACTTTGTTTATTCTTCTTATGTTGAGTATAATTTGTGGCCAGAAGTTGGATTTTGATATCTCTAATATCTTTGGATATGGACATGCTAGTTTTCAATTTTAAATGCAGAGGATTAGACATTTGAGTTTAAATATTTGTACTTTACTCCTTGGAATTGGGCTTATATGTTTATTTTCTACAACCAATCTTCACTTTCAGATGAGTAGTCCTCCTTATTAACATTCAAGTCATGCTTTGTCTATTGATTTTGGCTTTTAGTTAGGTAATGGATATTTTCTCAAAGTTTATGCTCTGTTTCTAGGAAATGGATTTGCTTCTAGCCCCTGCGAAATGGTACAGAGAGAGTTTTACTAATCAACCTATTTTCAACTTGTGAATTTGTGTCATACCTATTCACTAATAGGGACAGATTTATTTAGATCCTTTTCAATCTCTCTCTATACAATCTTCACCTAGATTTAGAGGCTTGTCATCTATGTCTCACAGCAGGTCAAACTTATTAGAATTAAGGGTATTTTATGGAAACATGAAGACATGGTAGATGGTAACAAATATTTCGTTCCCACTCCCATTTTCATATTTAATTGAGATGAGAAGAAATGAGTAGCTCAAATTTCATAAATTAGAAGCACACTAGTGCAAATCAAACAATAATTGGCTGTCTTTGAGATAATGTAGCTTCTTAAAAAATTTAGTTCAAAATTTAAACAGAGATGTATTTTCAATGAACTCTAATAAAAGGATGTCAGACCAATGAATAGAGATGCATTTTTGGTGGCCTCTAATTTGATGATGTTAGACCAATGTGAGAACAAGGACAAAAACACAATGATTTATATGATAAAAGTCATGGCCATTGGAGAATAGGAGCCATCATACAACGACATAGGACATCAAGAAGAAACAAGAAATATCATTGTTTTTTTGTTAAGATTAGTAGGGCCATTCTATTTTCTATTAAACATAGGAAAATTTACACCACAAATATTGACCAGGTGGCCTCAACTTGCCTCAAAGGGAAACCAAGTCTGTTAGCCACATGTCCACATTGTAAGCCATCCAAAAGCAATAAAGTCTTAATCTCTCTAGCCAAGCTAGATCTGTCTTTGTTTCATGTCCATACCCTACATAACTATCTAAATTGATATTTTCATCACCGAAATTAGAAGCTATCCACATAAAACAAAAATATGCATAGGTAAGAGTCTATCCCTTCTACTCCTCTGAGGCAGATTTCACAGGTGCTGAACCCTTGGCAGATGCCCTAGGCATGTCATTTAATTGCAATATGCAAGGGATGTGGTGGTATCCTCTACAGAGTCTAATGCCTTTTTTATTAAGTTGGAAGAGGATTTTATTCAAATCCTGCTTGTAACTCGACATAGCTTGGAGTGTCATTGTCATTCCCATCGAAAATCTATTCCATTGATTTGCCTAATAAACTCTTCATTAGCCAATAAAGGCAAAGAGTTTTTTTAAACTACATAATTCATCCTTAGGTGTTGCCCGGATTGACGACTAAGGTCCTCTAATTGTCCGTTCTTCCTTTGTCTCGCTACCTAGTTTTATTTCCTCCTCCCACTCTTCTAACAGTTTCCAGATTCTTGCATCCATCCCCTCACAGTGAGCCTCTACTGCTTCAGTGGTAAGGTGTTCTATTGACTTCCTGACCCTTCATGGTTCTGAAATTCTTGTCTCTTTGTCTTTCCTAGGTGTTAGCCTCTCCTGCCATGACCATATCCCCTCGCTGCTCGATCCATGCCTGACTTTCCTAAACCTTGGTGACAACAACGATTTGTTAAACCAAAACAAGGTATTTCATTTTGAACTCTTTTCTGAATTGTTTTGCCAATGTTATGTGCCACCCCCTACCTCTTTCCTCCTCCTGCTCTTCCACCGTTACAGCTAAGGTGGTCCTTAGACCAAGCCTGGAAATGGGAAGGTCCACAGACTGAGCCCACTATTGCTCCCCTTTTCCAAGCCCCATATCATTCACATGCAAGTCAACCTTCCCTTCACTCAGCCATTTGGGTAGTCCCCTCCTTCTCCTTATATTTTCCCAGGAATAAATCGAGTCCCTTTCCCCCTCTTCCTAAGAATTAATAGTGTTGCCTCTCAGTTCCACCCAATTAGCTTTCCAATTGGGGTCTCTAGCCTTTCCATTGGCCCAAGAGGAATTTTGGTTAACCTAACACTTAGTTTGCATGGAGTGATAGTGGTTGCTTCCCATGTCACTTCCCAACTACTTCCCCCTGCCCCCTTCTTCCCTCTCGTGCCCCTCAGCCATTCACTTGCAATAGTCAACCTTTCCCCAAGCATGGGTTAAGAATCCTTGAGTATCCAAACCCAATAGTAGGTAATTATCTCCCTAGTGACCATAGACACTACCCATCTAGCAAATGATATGTATATAGAACCATGCAATTGCCAACAATTGCCTTCCCCATTGCCACCGATAGTTCTCTACCCCCCAAGATTTCTTCCTATTTACCCTCCTTTCAGCCCAACAAATTGCCAACCATAACATAATTATAGTGGAGGATTCAGCCCAAATAACATACCTGGGTACAAATGGCATTTCCACTACAAGAAAAAAGGTCACTGGTGAGGGTCATGCCTATGGCAGACCTTTAAGGTTCGTCACCAATGTTGCATATGGTGACGGTCTTTAAAAAAGCATTGTTATAAGTGTATATAGTGATGGTCATTTAAGCTTTGTCACCAAATCCATTTTTAATGAAACTTTTGGTGACAGTCGTGAAATTCTCATCACTGATTCTCTTTTTGGTGACAATTTTAGTGAGGGTCGTTAAAGACCCATCACTAATTCTCTCTTTGGTGAAACTTTTAGTGATGATCTTTTATTGACCCTCACCAATGCTCTTTTTGGTTACCTTTGGTGATGGTCAAAAAATGTTTGTCATCATTGGTCATTCGAGTGAGTTTTTGATCATGTTTCATTCCTATGACGGAACTTTAAGGTCCATCACCAATGTTGCATATAGTGACAGTCTTTAAAAAAACAGTGTTGTAAGTGTATATAGTGATGGTCCTTTAATATTTGTTGCCAAAGCCATTTTCAATGACACTTTTGGTGAGGTTCATTAAAGGCTCTTCAATAATTCTCTCTTTGGTGACACTTTTGGTGAGGGTCATTAAAGGCCCATCACTAATTCTCTCTTTAGTGACACTTCTAGTGACAATCTTGTACTGACCCTCACCAATGCTCTTTTTGGTTACTTTTGGTGATGGTCAAAAAATTTTCATCATCATTGATCATTCCAATGAGTTTTTGATGATGCTATGTACCTATTACTATATTTTTTTCAAAAGATAATGATGTAATACCATTGTTATGGAGCCTTTTTCATTATATGTCCAAGGTCATATTGGTTATAGTCAGTCAATTTGTTAAGCATTAATTAGCGTGTATCATTTCCGTTAAGTCATAAGAATATAGCTTTCGTATGAGCCAACACATGATTCATCTCTATTAGGTTTATTATCTACTAAATTTCCTTTAAATAAAGTTCCACTAGTGTGTATATGAACTATATTGTTTAATGCATAATCAAGCTTTGTCAATTCTATTAATGAGAGAGACCTGCCACTCCTCAACACTCATGTCACATCTTAACATGCTTTGGAACAGTACACTAACATTCCTTGGCACCTCGCATGTCTTGGAACATCTTTGTACCTAGAACATCTTTCTATAAGTAGGACACCCAAGCACATGTTGGCATGCCCTAGCATAGCATATCACTCCCCTCTCATGTGTTGGCATCCCCTTGTAGTCACTAACATGCCCCAGAACACCCTGGTATACTACTGCATTGACAAACATTAGCACTTGGCACAAATTGGCACTTGGCCTATATTGGAACATATTATTAGTGTGCCTAGCATGCCCCTTTTGAGAAAGATAAAGTCACGACTTCGTAACCCTCTTATGTCTCCATTTCCTTACATTTTATTTTGGTTATTCCTTTTGTTTCCTTGAAACTCCTTGACGCATACTACCATACTCTAGCACCCTACACATCCTAGCACGTCTTAGCACCTGGCATGCCTTGGCACTATTTGGCACATGTTAGCACACCTCGGAACTACCTAGCACACTCTAGCACTTCTTGACATGCCATGATATTCCTTGGCTTGCCTTACCTTTGCTTAGCATACCTTGTCACTCCCTCCTTGACATGACAACTAGCACTCATTGACACTCCCCAACACACCCACCTATTCATTCACTTCCATCATTTTGCATTTTGACCTAGTGCTCCCTTGTATTTTCCTAGTACTCCCTAACACTCCTTAGCATGCATTGGCACTCTCTAGAACACCTTAGCAATACTCTTCAATATGCTCTGCCACTTCATAGCATGCATCACACTCCCCGACACACATTGGCACTTGGTACGTGTTGGCACTTGGAAAGTCTTAGCATGTTTGGCATGCATTTAGATGACTTGGTATGCTTTGGCATGGTTTAATATTAAATTTATTTGAGATCAACTATTGGAAAATAGATTAGAAGAAACATAGGAATATTTGTCACTTAGAATGCATTGAAACTTGGCACTTGGCACCTATTGGCACATAGTGTTGGTATTCCTAGCATGCCTCTCATGGAAAAGGTAAATTGATGACTTATTAACCCTATTATGTGCTCATTTCCTTGTAGAACTTGTTCCTCCATTTTGTTTCCTTGACATTCCCTAGCATGCATTGCCACACCCTTGTACATCTTGGCATGCCTTAGCACTTGGCACATCTTATCTTGTTTGACATGTCTTTGTACTATCTTCCACATGTTAACATGCCCTAGCATTCCCTAACACACCCTGGTAGTCATGACCTCACAACTAACATTACATTTTTCCATGAATTAGGAACCTTACAGTCACTAGAACACCTTGCCACTCCCTAGTGTCATGCCCTCTGTTATCCTCCATAATGTCCAAGGCTGATGACGAGATCGATGGAGGTAACTACAGACTAGAGAGGGCTCTCTCTATGAAATCACAACCAAGAGATGTTAAGATATGGTATGTTCTATGCTTATAACAGTTTACTTCTTTTACTTATTATATTCCACATATTTCCAATCACATGTACATAAAGTAAAGTGTAGATAGAGCATTAAATGATCGACAAAAAACAAGCCAAGACAAGAGACACAGGATTTAGTAGCTAGCCAGTGATAAAGCCCAATATAAATATTGGGTAAACCATTTGATAAAATATTCCTTTATCATCAATAATCTAGCAGAAAGAAATAGTACATAAATCATATTTACATTTGTGGCAGCAAACCCTAGATTAACAACACCAGCATTAGCAGCTTCATCATCAAAACTAGGGTAGTCGATATCTCGCAAATGGACCGTTGAGTCAGCTTGATTCCACCACCAAAAGTTGCAGCCTTTAGAGGAGGTCCAAATGAACCTACAATGTAGTTTAGAAAAGCAAGTTTAATGGTCCATGCTGGTCAATGTTTGGATCTGCAGTTGCAGCTTTAGTTTCAACAACTTCCTTCAAACTAGGGCAGTCGATATCTCGCAAACCGTCTGTTGGATTGGCTTGATTCCACCATGAAAAGTTGTAGCCTTCAGAGGAGGTTCAGATGAACCTATGGGAGAATTATGATGAGGATATCTTCTGGTCCATGCAGGCCAAACTTCACTTCTATAGTTGCTTCCCTAAAATTTGCAATTGCTCCTCCACATGTGTGAGAAAGGTCTCTTTTATGCACAGTAGAGAAGAGCCTCTTTTCTGCATAGGAGAGAGAGAAAGAGATGTGATGAGATGAGTGAGTGAAAATGAGGAAAATTCCTCTTGTATTTATACACAATTGTTGATTTTTGAGTAGATGTGACTGTTGGACTTCTAAGCCTACATGAGTTGTAGGTTGGCTTGATAATAATTCCATAATCAAAATAAATTCATATCTCCATGAATAATTATCGGAATCGGATGATATTTGGGTCAATCCTACACCTCTCAATGAGAGGAATCTAATGACCATATTATCAACCATGAACAAGATGACCCACATGAAGTTTGGCCCTAGTTTCCAATTTTAACACTCCCTCTCAACTAGGGAGAACTTCATCTACAATCTATTTGTCAGTCACTAATATTCATCCATCAAATGCACTGCCCTATACAACCTGACCCTAGCCCTACTCTGCTCTATTCTACCTATTCTGCTTTTCTTGTTTTTCCCTATACTAATCTATGCTGCTCTGTTCTATTCTGGTCTACTCTGCTTCGTTTTATTCTGCTCTGCTTTTGTATGAATTATGAAGAAGAAGAAATGATTGAGGATGTATGATATTGACTTAAATTCGATCTCAGACTATGTACCACTGGTCCCAAACCAGTCTTAACTGACCTGAAGTCAGTGTCATAGTATGTACAACTCCTACCACTAGTCCTTGACCACTAGCATCCTCCACTGACTCAAAGTCAGTCCCATAGTGTGTATAATGGTCCTAGACCAGTAACAACCGACCCAAAGTTAGTGTCATACAATGTACCACTCCTACCACTGGTCCTAGACCAGTATCATTGATCCCAGATCAATGGAGGTCAACCTAGTGTAGGGAGTATGGTAGACATAGTGATGCATCCATTGGTACTACTATGGTCCCTAACTTCATTTCCTTGCTCATTGATCAAATGAGAAGTACTTCCCATGAGTCCCAGACTACATGGGTAGGATGCCTCGACAAGAGAACTAATCAATCCTATTCTCATAGGAGAACACATCAATCTTGCTACAATATCCATGGAGAACACATCAATCCAGGCCTCACAGGAGAACACATCAATCCTGCTACAATCACAATGGAGAACACATCAATCCAAGCCTCAGAGAAGAACACATCAATCCTACTACAATCACCATGGAGAACACCTCAATCTAGGCCTCATAGGAGAACACATCAATCTTGCTACAATCACCATGGAGAACACATCAATTCAGGCCTCACAGGAGAACACATCAATCATGCTACAATCTCCATGTCGAACACATCAATCTATGCCTCACAGGAGAGCACATCAGTCCTATTACATAGTCTCCATGGGGTGTACATGTATACCACCAGGGGATAGTGAATCATCCTGTGGTCATATGTCACTCCAAGAAGTACCTCGCACCCCTCTGGATCTCCTAGAGCTCAATGTATCATACAGGACCCTCATCGGAGGGTCTTTGAAAAACACTGAGTTGTTCTTGGAAAGTTAGGAATTTTACTTTCCCTAGGGGCTCTGTCAGAATGTCGGCGACCTGTTTATCTGTACCAATATGTTGGAGCCTTATAGCTCTCCACTGCACCATATCTTGAATATAGTGATACCTGATATTGATATGCTTGGAGTGATCGTGAAATATGATATTCTCTGACAAATTAATCCCACCTTGGTTGTCACATAGGATCATGGTGGTAACCAATGTAAATCCAAACAACTCACTGAAGAGCTTTCGCAACTAGACTACCTCACAGGAGGCCATGCTAGCAACAATATATTCTACTTCGGTGGTGCTCAAAGCCACTAACTTCTGCTTCCTGCTCATCCAGGATATCGAAGTAGATCCCAAGGAGGAACAGCACCAGAAAGTGCTCTTATGATCCTCCACATTGCCTGCCCAATCAAAATTAGTGTATCCAAGTAATCTCACATCTTCGGGAGTGTATCTTAACCTATAAGTGATTGTGCCATGAAGACATCTCAGAAGATTCTTGGCATCAACCTAGTGAGGCTCAACCAAATATGAGCTCACAATGCTAACTGCAAAAAACATGTTTGGGTGGACATTCACCAAGAACATCAATGCAAATGAGTTTATGAAACTCAAAGGCATTTCCAAAATCTCTTCTGACATTACTACCATATAACTTCTAAAAGTTAATATCCCTGAGGTAGTCACAGGCTTGCAGTCCACCATACTGAATATTTCCAATATCTTTACAACATATTTTCCTTGACATAGGAAAATTTCCCCTAGCTTCTGCCACACTTCAAGTCCTAGGAAATAGTGCATTGGTCCTAGGTCCTTCATTTCAAATCCAGAAGCCAACTCCCTCTTACATTTTCGAATGAGAGGGTTTGTACCTGTTAGAAAGAGGTCGTCCACATACATCACCAATATGAGAGGTTTGTCATCTTCAACCTTAAAGTAAAGGTTAGGATCAACTTCACTCCTAGTGAATCCCAACTTCATCAAGTAGATATCGATCCTCTCATACCATGTTCGGGGTGCTTGCTTCAGCCCATAGAGGGCTTTCTTCAACCTACATACATGATATTTTTGATCATAAATATCTAATCCTTTGGGTTGCTCCACGTATACCTCTTCTTTGATTGAATCATGCAAAAACACGGTCTTGACATCCATCTGATGTAGGTTCCATCCTTGTGAAGCTGAAAGGGCTATGATGGAGCGGATGGTCATATATTTGGCAATAGGTGCAAATATCTCATCATAGTCTATACCGTCCTTCTAGGAGAAGTCACGAGCAACAAAACAAGCCTTATACTTTTCCGTACTTCGATCTATTGCATGCTTTATGTTGTAAAGCCATTTTGAAGTGACAATTGTTTTGTCCTAGGGTCTGGGAACTACTTCCCAGACATCATTCTTCATAATAGACTCATATTCTTCAGTCATAGCATCCTACCATATTTGATGCTTGACAACATCTAAGAATGATGAAGGCTCATTTTGTACGATTGTGCTCATGATGGTCAGGTACCCCTCATACCTGTTAGGTTTCTTACTTTCATGGAAGGTTCCTCAGGGTGCAGCATGTCCTTCAGCATCATCAAGTATCCCCCTAAACCATGAAGGTCTCGTCCTAGAAGAGGAAGGCTCGGGTGGATAAATAGGATCCATGGGTTCCTCTACATTAGGAATTGTTACATCACCTATCCATAGAAACTTCGGAAGTCTCTAGATAGCTTCCACAATCATATGGTTCTTCCTTTCCACCACACCATTCTGCTCAGGAGTATGTGGAGTAGTAGGCTCCCTCTTAATGCCAACCTCAGATATGCTTGAGTGAACCAACTGCAATATACTGGAGGTCTTGCTTTGTCTTGAGGGGAATGGTCTCCTTTTGAGCATTCCTTTGGCACATACACCTTCTTTCTCTACTCGGAATTGGGGCATCCCTATCACCATTTGTCTTACATTGGGTAGAGCTTTATAATGAAGGTGGGCAAACCTCCAATGCCAAAGTTCGGATTGAAGAGATGTGTCATAAGACATGACACCTAGAGGACTTCCATCAACCTAATATAATCAATCAGCATGAAATCCAAGAGCAAAGGCATATTTAACATTATTTTTCCATATACATAGCTTGCCATCGGTGAAGGTTACCTTGTAGCCTTTGTCTTCAATTGCCAAGATGGACACCGGGTTCTTTTTTAGGTTAGGTGCATTTAATACATCCTAGAATTTCTAGCCTTCTTGAATGGTTGTCCTCTGCCTTGATTCCCAGCACTCCTCTTACCTTTGCTATTGAATTTGTCATTTTTTTTATTGCCATCAGAGGGATTTTGATCATCGTCATGGTGTGAGTCCTTTCTATCAAAGCACTCCCTTACATAGTGACCTTCTTTATCATGGATGTAACATCATCCTTTTCTTCGACCCTTGAATAGAGCCTTTCATTTTTATTTAGTCTTGGACTTATTTCTTTTCTTAGCATGAGAAGAAAATTCAGCAGGAGGACCTTTAGCCATGGCCATTTCTTGCTCTTCTATCCTTGTTTCTTCTTGAATGCATCTAGCCATTAATTCCTCAAAACCAAGAATTACATTATTGTTCAGAAGAGTAGTCCTGAACACATACCATTTGGATGGTAATCCACCAGGATTCGTGAGTGCCATTTCCCTATTAGTAATAGTCTCCCCAATAGATAGGAGATCGTTCCTGATCTCGGTGATCCCAAACAAGTATGCTTGCATACTCTCATATTTACCCTTCTTAATTTCCTTCAACATATTTCTAAGAAAAAAAACTTGATTTGCATCATTAACTTTAAATAAACTCATTAGTCTATCGTATATTTCCTTGGAGGTTCTCAGGTCGGAGATGTAGACCAACAAGCACTTGTCGGTAGAGTCTTGGATGATCTTCTTTGATTTGACTTTTCTGGTTTTCCATTTGTTCCTGGCAGCAGCGGATGCATTTGATTGAGGCTCAACAATATTGCCTCTCACATGGTCCAACACTCCTTGATCTTCTAGGGTTAGATCAATAGACATCTTGCATCCATGATAGTCAGCTTTCTCAAAGAGCTCGTCTTTGCCAAGAAGGAGTGTTCAGAACCCCATAGTTCTTTTAGGATAGCCTTGCCAATATTCTCTTAGGTGATTTCTCTTGCTCTTGCTCGAGCTTTGTCTTCACCTCAGCTCCAATACCATGTTAAGATATGGTATGTTCTATGGTTATAACAGTTTACTTATTTTACTTATTATATTCCATAGATTAGCAATCACATGTACATAGAGTAAAGTGCAGATAGAACATTAAACGATCGACAGAAAACAAGCAAAGACAAGAGACACAAGATTTGGCTGCTAGCCAGGGATAAACCCCAATATAAATATTGGGAAACCCCTTTGATCAAATATTCCTTTATCTTCAATAATATAGAAGAGAGAAATAGTATATAAATTAGATTTACATTTGCAGTAGCAAACCCTAGATCAGCAACATTAGCATTAGCAGCTTCATCATGAAAACTAGGGCAGTCGATATCTCGCAAACCGATCGTCGCATTGACTTGATTCCACCACCAAAAGTTTTGGCCTTTAGAGGAGATCTAGATGATCCCACAACACAGTTCAGAGGAGGAGGTTTGATGGCCCACACTGGTCAAAGTTTGGATCTGTAGTTGCAGCTTCAGTTTTAGTAGCTTTCTTCAAACTAGGGCAGTTGATATCTCGCAAACCATCCGTCAGATTGGCTTGATTCCACCACCAAAATTTGTAGCCTTTAGAGGAGGTTCTGTTGAACCTATAGTGCAGTTTTGATCAGGAGATATCCTGTTCCACATAGGACAAACTTCACTTTTGCAGTTGCTGCCCTGAAATCTACAATTGCTCCTCCACATGTGTGAGAAAGGTCTCTTTTCTGCGCAATAGAAAAGATCCTCTTTTCTGCACAAGAGAAAGAAAGAGAGATCTGATGAGATGAGCGAGTGCAAATGGGGAAAATTCCTCTTGTATTTATACACAACTATTGATGTTTGAATAGATGTGACTATTGGGCTTCTGAGCCTACATGAGTTGTAGGTCAACTTGATAATAATTCCATAATCAAAATAAATTCATATCTCCATGAATACTTATTGGAATTGAATGATCTTTAGGTCAATCCTACACTCTCGATGAGAGGAATCTAATGAACATATTATCATCCATGAATAAGATGACCCACATGAAGTTTGGCCCTAGTTTCCAATTTTATGAAGAGATGATTGGGATGCAGAGGATTTTAGGCTAGATAGCTAGGCTTAGGTGGGTTTTCTAAAATTTAGTCTTTTTTTGCTGGATAAGGGAGAAGAAATAGGTAGCTAGGTGAGAGGATCAAAGGGTTACAACCACAAAGATATAAACGAGAAAGGTAGCATTAGTTTTGTGATGGATCTTAGGGTTTTTCAGTGTGGTGTAGTGTTTAGAAGAAGAAAAAGGTCTTATTAAGCATGAAACATGGATTTGTTAAGCAAGAAAGTAAGTAACACATAACAATTTTTCCATCAAAATAGAGCTTTATGCAAAGAATTATGTTTATAAACTATAAGGAAAACCATTGAAGAATTGATGAATGGAAAGAGAAGATGAATATATTTCATATAAAACTATAACAGTGAAAAAACAACATCACAAACTTATTGCACATGAATTCCTCGATAATAGCAGTAAACTATGTCCTTTGACTTCCAGAAAATGTTCAACTACAAGCTACAATAGTTCTCTCCTCTAAAATCCAACTCATTCTATCACTGAAAAATTGATACATAAAGACCAAAACAACATCTCCCCACTATCAGGGGTCGAATCCATGACTCTAGGAACTATTACTTGAGGTGTTCTAACCAAACCCTAATGTCTAGGGAAGTTAAAAACAATTTCTACAATCAACTTTGACTCCAACCTCTCTCATAAGTGAGGTCAATTTTACATAAAAACATCTTACAAAGACTAACCACGCACTACTTACATCTGCTTTTAACCCTCACATTCATCTACTTCACGTTTTTAACTTTTACCAAAGTCAGACTAGGAATTACAAAAAAGTACATAGTGAAAATTTTACAAAAAATCTAAGAAATTTCCATGTGTGCAGCGAGCTATTGGAGACCATTTTTTGAGTTCCTTTTGAAGTCCAAATCTAGATCTGAAACCTGTTCTAGAAATTTGAGCTCCAAGCCAAGAAAGTGGGAAAACGGGTTCTCAGAGGGGGTCATAAGGTTTCCAAAAATGCTAATTTTGCATCATTTGGAGCCCTAAGGAAGAAGCACATTGTGAGTTCACTATGCTCTTAGACATAAAATTGCGAAAATATTGCATGTCTGCACCAAAACAAAAAAAACTCGCCAAATCCTCGTAACATTTGTCTAGAGATGTCTGATGAGGTATGTTATGAAATCGTTAAATCATTAACAAGAAAATCTAACTTACCCTTCTCCTGTTGGTTGATTATGGTTTCCTTGAGTTTTTCCTTCAACTGATTTATTTTGACCTTGGAAACCTGATTCCTTGTGTAATAATGGATGGCCATTTTCTTTTTCAACTTGTTATTCTTGTTGACCTTGTGAAGGATCTTCTCAAGGTGGCAATTGAATTTGTCAAGCCAAAAATCCCTATCCTTATTTATTTCCATGGCAATCCTATCTTCAAAGGTCAATTCTTCCATTTGTGGCTTTTGTTCTCTTTCTCTCTGAAGTGCTTCTTAAGACCATTTTCCTTGGTCTCTTCCTTGCCACATGTACTTCATGTTGCTCAATGTCCCCATGGTCCACCACCTCCTTTTCTTTTATCTCTTGTTTCTTAGATTTGAATTTCTCTTTCTCCATGACTAGTTGTTTTTCCTTAAGTTGAATATTTTCTTGCTCAAGGAATGAAATGATGAATTTGGCCCTTTCCAAATTGTCCTTGAGCTCCATTATCTGAGAATCATTCTCTTTGATGAATTTTTGTAGGGTTTGGTGAGCTCCAGTATTGTAGCAGTGATGTTGCAACTCCTTGGACTTCCTACTTTAATTTTATGAACCCAGTAGTTTGTAAAAAACTTGGAAGTGACGGTGCTATATGCACAACTACTAGCTCTTACTGCAGGCTGTCACTTGATAAGATAGCACAAGTTTGCTAGGAGCTTAAGCCAACTTCTATGAGTTCTTAGAAGAATCTTTTAACTGTGATGGATGAAATCTAACTCAAAAGAGGCTAGTCTACTTGCAGAAAGAAGACGAAAGTTGAAAGGAAATGCAAACCCTAGTTTTACCGACTAACACTACTTGTGCAGGAAAAGAGATGAAAGCTGCTGAAATGGAGGCCATTGACTCTTGAAAAGGTAAAATTCATGGGTTTAAGCTACTTCCGAATGAAAATATCAAAAAATCATCTTTTTTTATTTTTGAGTATTTTTATGCTGAATTATTATGCATGTGTTTTAAATATTTTTGACTGTGTATAGGTTTATTGGTGAAAGGAAATGGAGTGGGTGTTTGCAGGAGGTTGGGAAGGTAAGAAAAGGAACTAAGGGGTCTCTAGCATCCTTTTGGAGATTTCCACTAGGCTCGGATCTTGAAAAATCGCCCACGTGAACTTCTACATGAGGCTGTAGGGGATCTACAGGAAATTCTATAGGAACTTCAACAGGAACAGGCTAAGAGTGGTTTTTGAAGGGCTGATGGTGGAAAAATGGTGGGAAATTGGGAATGAAGGATGGATAAGGATGTTAAGGGGTCTAGGATCTAGCAGATGAAGCTCGGGAGTGATGAAGATGGTTGGATCTATTTAAGGATGAAGGAAGCAATGTTGCACAAAAATGTAAAAATTATGGCGAGTTGGGAAAGTGTGGCGAAGGAGGGAAAGAAATATTGAGAGAAGGACTGGAGCAGGTTGTATGATGGAGAGAGGATAGGTTCGGGTGTCTTACAGGTTTTTTGCACACTACTTTCCAAAACTGATCCAAGCAAAGGCTAAAAAACAGAGATTTATCTATTTTTACCTAATGTCACCTAAAAACCAGAAACATGATGAACAAAAGTTTATAGACAAGAAATCATGCAAGAAAGCTATAGAAACTGAGCAAGAACAAATCTAAACATGAAAACATAACTAATATCAACTTTTCCTACTTAAAATCTAACAATAGCAATTGCATTGGAAGGCAAAAATAGTGTTTTTGTGGCAACAAGTGTGCATTGGTCTCAATTCATGGTCCCACGGAGGGAGAAATGAGATCAAGGATTGCTTGATATCCCTTTTGTGGATCTTTTCTGTTACCAAACTGTCAAATTAACCTGAAGTAAGAACAACTATCTTAATCGTGAAAAACAACCTAAGTAATAGAGCAAGATTTTAACCTAAATAACAGAAATTATTCTATGAATGCAAGAAAAACACATAAAAGTACACAAAGGAGGTACTAGGCAGTTGGTTTAGGCCCAATTGCAAGAGCTACAACCTCCTAAGAAAGCTCAGAGCTGGTTCAAAGCAGGATTCATCTTCATTGATCAAGAAATAATAGTTACATCACAAAACCTGTCTCCAAGAAGAACTCGAAAACGTGATGATAGAGGGTTGCACTAAAGTGTGAAAATAGACTATCAATTTGCTAAACTACTAAGGCTTGAAGCCTTCCTGCTTATGCAAATGAGGACTCCCAACAGTCCTCCTTAAGTTTAGGAGCTTGGCTACCCAAAGCTGCAGTTAATCAACCACTTCACTAGACTTGCTCGGTTGCCCCATGAAATCATCTTTGTTGGGCTATTGAACTCTGAGCTGATGGTGGAAAACTCGAGGAAGGGGTCATTTAGTGTAGGACACACCCCTCGTATAAATCCTTCACCTTGTTTCTTCGTATTTGGCTGCCAATCTACTCATAAATACCTGATCTTGGTCCAAAAATGTCCCAAAATCTGTAGCAATCACTTATTAGACTTTGTGGTCAAGTGATTATTCCCATTCACTCAATTAACATAAATATATTCAAAATCATGCATAAAAATATGGATAATGGTGGATTAAATGAGAATAATAGGAAAAATGAGCCCATAAAGTTACCCATTTTTGGGGCTCATCATCACCCCCTGCTTAATGGGTTGCTCATCCTCTGAGAAACTAATCCAGCTCTTCATCCTTAACAGCCTTAACTGCTTTCCTAACATCCCATGCTTCTGAGGTGATGTCCTCTTCTCTGTCATGAAACCTTCCCTTTCTGTCTACTTTCTCCCATTGCCTATGTTATTCTTCTTCCTTGGCCCCTTCTAGTAGTCCTAAGAGTAGTGGAGGACTAAACTTTAGGCCAATGCAGTTGGTCTTCAGGTTTTGCATTGACTGCTTATAAAGGGGAACTCTTGCCAAAGCCTCTCTCATTCTAGTTGGGGAGTGATACTCCCTAATCTTCAAGCTAGAGGATAGTGTATTCCATCTCCTCATACAAGCATGAGGACAATCATCACCAAATAATCTTTCCATGTCCTCAAAATGGGCGATGGCTTGTGCTTGTGTTTTGACATAATCTAGGAGAACTTGAGGGTTATTGGCAAGGTGTTGATGAGCATATACTAGGGCTAAGGGTTCTTTTGTTTCTGCCCTAATTAGCAAGGGCTCATTTAGTTCTTTGGCCATGATTTGTTGAACTTCCACTGCCCTTTTTTTCCTGATGGCTCATCCATGAAGCCATAGCCATGAGTTGTACATCTCCTAATGCAGTAATGGGGTCCCAAAAGTTCATATCAGGGAGTTCCATATTATGTAAATAAAACTCTGCTAATTTGGCCTTATCCTCAGTCGGACAAGTGTCACACAGATGCATAAATTGACCATAACGTTGGTAAGGGATGGTGCCCCTTTGGGCCAATGTTTTGATTTGAGACTAAAGCCATTGGTCTTTAAGATACAATGCATAAGATTCGGCTAGTTGTCTACGTTGGAAGGCTTCCATTGTCCAGCTGGCCATGCAGGCCATCTGGGCTTCTCTTTCCTGTAGCTACTATTTCAGCATCAGTATTTCAGCTGCTGCCTGAGACTTCCTCTCCTGTTGCTACTTTATCAATATTTCCATATCAGGTTATGCCTCTTCCTTTTGATTTTGTTCCTATGCTATTTCTTGTCCTACTAGGGGACCTTCCTGTAGTTGTTGTTCTTCAGAAATTTGTGTCATGTCTACCTTTTGAGCTTGCTGTTGCTATAATTTCCTTTTCAGCAGTGCATTTTCCTCTTGAAGCTGGGCGCTTTTACTGCTTTCAGTGTGTCTCACAACTGCCAACTCTCTTCTCAATTCTTTCAACTATTCTTCTAGGTGGCCTATGTCTGCAACTCCCTTGAATTTAAAAATTCTCATCCAAGTGTGATTCCTAACCCATTCCTATTCCAATGCAAAGAAATGTGGTACAACAAACTTCTGTGGGATGATCTTCCCACTTTCTAACAAGTTGTAATATGAGCCTAGACTAGGCTGAGGGCTTGGTTTAGGTGTCTCCTCAATCTTGTATTCTTCTTGCGATTGTTTCACTGCCTCCTCTTCCAGTTTTTCAGTTTCCTTTAACTTGGACAGTGTTTCCTATAGAGAAGTCTCCGCTTCCCATAGAACTATTTTGGTGCCCATCAATCTAATTTTCTCCTTCTTGGTGGAAGTCTTGGGACTTCCTCTTTCATAAGTGATAGATATTTTGGAGGGGGATTCCTACTTCTGTTCAATAGGTGCATTTGTGATTATGATAGGTTCCTTTGATGGAGGCTGGGGCTTGCCCACCTTTATCCGAGTGATTTTTTTTGCTTTAAAGTACATGGAGGTTTGCCTTTTTCTTTTCCCTTTTTTTTTTGTAGTTGTGCTTAATGTAGCAAGCAAGGCTACTACTTCCCTTACCAACATCTCAGGGGATTTCTCTTTCTATTATTCTTTTCCTTCACTTCCTGTAGAAATCTCTATGCCCACTGTTTCTCCCTATGTCACTAATATCTCAGGGTGTGTCTTTTCCTTCTCTTGCTGGATGCCTGCTTTGGCTGTGGCAGTCTTCTTTTGGGCTTCCTTGGCCTTTTTCCTTCCAATCTGTGTCCTTTTTCCCTTTTCTGTTCTTGTTGTTGTTTCCTTCTCTATCTTAGGCTTAACAGTCTTGTCAAATTCCTCTTTTTCCTTATGTTCTTCCTCGGTTTTGCCCTCTGCTTGAATGTCTTGTACTCCCTCATCATTGTTCTTCTCAATTTCTTTAGTTTTATCCCCCTCATCACTGCTGCATGCGCTGATGTTCTTAGCCAAAGTTCTGATGTCATCATCCCTGTATATATTTCTAAAGATTTCCCAAGCTATGGGGATAGTATAGGTGTGTAAACCATCTTCCACCAACAGTTTGATGAGCCCATGGTGGGCCAACTGATCTAGGACCCCTGCATTTAGCTTTGTACCACATTCAATTAAAGACTAGAGGAGGAAATATGGGATGCTTAGTTTTCTAGCTGGAGACAAGTCCATCTCATATCTTAATTCATGTAACAACCTGAAATGATATCCATAAATGATGTTGAACCTCCCTTCACATGTGATATACTTCATTATTTGATAACTGACTTTACTCTAGAGAGGAGCCAAGCTTGTCCTTCTAACCCTGTTTTTATCTTCCACGGGATGCTCGTCAGGCAGAAAAAATGTTTTCTTAGCAACTTGTAACAATGATTTCTCCTCTTTGCTCCAAGGGAGCCCCAATGGTAGACCAGTAATTCTACTGATGAAATCAGGTGTAAGTTCTAGGTTCAAACCCCTAAAACTAACTATGGAATGTGTCTTCGAATGTGGTCTTAGGGACATCAAAAACTCTTCAGTAACCTCCTCATCATAACCCTGAATTCTATCAAAGAAGGATATCCAGTTTGCCCTAGTGAAAAGGTCCACCACCTCAGGGTGCTCATGCAATTTGATAGAGTTTAAGGGTTCTTTCCTTATCAATCCTCCTAGCATGGTTTTGAGTGCTCTTTTTGTGGTTTAACTAGAAAAGAAAATGCTCAGGTGCAAAAAAACAATCAATCACTAAAATAGAGGATAGCTGAATTCGGTTTTTCCTAAACCCAAGAAGGAATTTCCCATCTATTTCTTCACAACATCAAATGGAAATAATTCCCCTATTTTAAACTGTTGTCACCCTAAATTTGACTTTCTGTTTTTGAAAGGAAAGAATTTTTTCTACAGAACAGAGGATAAGGACACGGGTTCTTTACTCAGGACATAGATAGATATGCACATTCGTTTTTTTCCACACACACACATGCACACAAGATGGCCTTTACTACTGCATATATCCTTCTTACAAGAGAATTTGAAAAAGGATGAGGAGATTTCAGATGCAGAGAGAAAAAAAATTGTGTAGACTCAGGGAAATATGCAGACAGACTTTCACTTTTTTTTCAATGCATAGGCAGTCTTTCACTCTCTTTTTCAATCTACTGCCGTGTTCAATTCACCACCTTACTCAAACAAATCATGCACAGAGAATTTTTCCTGAGCCTACCTCATTTTGAGCTTGAATTTTGATGAAAATCCTGGGTTTTATTTCTGTATAGTTGTTCTTTGCCTTTCCTTTAGAACCCTTATTGTGGAAATCTCTCGGCTCCTATAGAATGAAACTGTGCTGCCTATAGAGCCCGATAGGTGGGATATTTTCAAAAAACAGGTAGAAAAATGGCAGAGGATGACTGGTTAGCTGCTCTGGAAGTGGTAGATGCATACTCCAGTTGAGAACGTCGTGAGTGCTGAATGAACACAGGGTGGTGAATTTTTCATCTGAGATGTCTTTTAACTACGGGTGTGATTCATGGTGAGGAGATGAGGTGGCTAGACCAAACCGTTGATCCTATGTCACGGTCATAAATGTTCTGCATGCCATCTGACCTCCATCACCTCCCTTACTCTCGTTATCTACCGCCAGCACTACCAGTCCTAAATATTTCTTCCTGAATGGACATTCCACACGTGTTGGCTGCGTATCTGATCGACCGTTTTTAATTTGATGGGGCTCACTTGGATTCCACGAGGATGTGTAACTGATCGAGGGTGGTCAGTTAACTGGCCACCGATTCTATTCAATCTAAATCATTCCCATAGTCACACAACCTTGAAATATGATTCATGTAATTGAGGAATAGGTTTAAGCACTTACCTATGCAGTCGCAGCCATGTTATGCATATTTCAGATTTTGGAACCAATTTCTTCATTATTGTTGCTTCTTGCACTCTGCATGCTCGGCCTTAGGCTGTTGTTGATGTTCACATGCTCAAATAAAGCTCCATGCATGTTTCATATGCCATAGTTTGTTGTCCCTGTCTCTGGAGTATGTCTTTCAGAGGGATCAACTACTACAGGAATCCTGTAGGATTTCTTGTAGTTGGTTCTCCTCCTGAAATTCAAGCTAAAATGAGTAGGGCTACAACTGATGATGAGGGTCTCAGCTGATAAGGGATCTAGATGGAAGGTATCAGGTATGGTGAGTGAAAAAAAATTACTACTTTGATTTTTCATTAAATTTTTTGTTTGTAGCATGAAGGAAACAGGATTTTTGTGTGCGACTGTACAGGGACATAAAAACAAGTGCAATTGGGGTGTACAGAGATGAAAGAGGGCGACATATGGCGATGGATGTAAGCAGGGTACTTTACAGGCCTCATAGACAGATTTCCAACCCTCAGGTCCTCTTCCAAGATCAATTTTGGCTTTTCTGTAGATTCTACGAGATCCTCCTATAGAAGATACAGAGTTTCCTATAAGAGGTGAAATTTCAAACCGAACGAGACCAAATCTTGGGAAAGGTTAATGCTCATGGAGGAACAGATTATGAGGGGTGCATGCAGCAAGGTCATGTCCTCTATCTTTGTCTTGTATGATCCTCCTAAAACTTGTAATGACCTTCTTGCAACCTGCAATTTATTCAACAGAAATTAAGTTCATTCTTCTTTTTTTCTTCTTTTTCATTTTCATTTTTTATTTTTTTAAGTCTGAGACAGCTAGGGCACCTCTAGGAGGTTTTCACCCTCACTGTCTACCCTGGGTGCCTCCAAGAGGTTTTCACCAAAGGATATTTTATTCATTTTTTTCTTTTTTCTGTGTTTTTTTTTTTGCTCAAGGTGTGGGTGGAGTGGAGACAGGGACTTGCTCCACTACCAAAACTGATTTATCCAGAGTGTCATGAACTCCTTCTTAGAAAGAGGCTTCCTTTAGATTTTCAATTGATGCCCATTGACGAGCATGGGGATGGCTTCTTCATCAATGGTCCTGATAAGGACTGAAGCATTATCATTGCATTTCTCCACTGTATATGGTCCCAGCCATCTTGTCCTTAGCTTTCCCTTGAAATCCTTATATATTGAATCATATAACAACACCCAATCTCCTAGCCGAAATTGCTTTTCTTTGAGGTGTCGGTCATGCCATATCTTCCTTTGAAGTTGAACTACCTCTGAGTGGAGAAGGGCCTGCATTCTCTATTCATCTAATCCATTCAGCTAAAGTAACCTTTATTGTTGTGCATGGCTGAGATCTAGGTCCAGGTGAGCTACCAACCTCAACGTGTTATATTCAAATTCTATGGATAGCAAAGCGTTCTTCTCGTAGACCAGCTCATAGGTTGTGAAACTTGTTGTAGTTTTCCAAGTAGTGTTATAGGCCCAGGTGGCCTCAACCAAGCAATCTGCCCAATATTTCCTACTACTACTCACTACCTTAGTCAAAATCCCTTCCAAATCCCTTTTAGTAACTTCCACCTATCCATTTGCTTGCGGATGATAAGAGGTGGAATTTTTGTGCTTAATATTGTGATGAGTAAGCATGTCTTCAATTAGGTTAGAGGTAAACTGACTTCCCTCATCTGTAACTAATTCTCTTGGGTAGCCAAACTTGTAGAATATATTTTCCCTCAAAAACTCAGCTACTTTTTCTTTTGTTGCTGCTTTGATTGCCTTTATTCCTGCCCAGTTTGTTAGGTAATCTGTGCACACAATGATGTAGGACTTTTGTTCTAAAGGAGGGTTGATAGGACCCACAAAGTTCATGCCCCACTTCTCAAATGGATCAAAAGACACCTGAGGCTACAAAGGCATCTCATCCTTTGGAGTAGGTTTCCCCATCCTTTGACATTTTTCACATTGGCTGATGTATCTTCTGACATCTTGATGAAGAGTGGGCCAATAGTACCCTACTTCTATAATTTTGAAGGTGGTTCTTTTGGCTACAAAGTGGCCTCCACAGGGCCCATCATGATAGGTTAGGAGGATGTCAAAAACATCCTCCTCCCTGAGACACTGCGTCAAAATCTGATATGGGCCAAGTTTAAAAATATTGCCCCCAATCCAAGTGAATGGGGCACTTTTCCTCACAATATTGCTCTTTTATTTTGAGGACAGGTATGGTGGGAGCTGAGCTGAAAGCAAATAATTTTCTATATCAGCAAACCATGGAGAGAGTACTAAAATAACAAACAGGTGTTCATGTGGCATTTGATCATCCACCATCCCTTCTTCACTTACAGGCAAATCTAGTCTAGATAGAAAATCAACAACAACATTTTCCTTACCTAGCTTATCAACAATGGTCAAATCAAATAGATGCAATAAAAGTAACCATCTAATGCTACGAGCATTTACATCAGGTTTATTCATCAAATACCTAATTGTAGCATGATCAGTATGCACGAATGTTTGATAGTCAATGATGTAGTGTCTAAACTTGTTTAGGGAATGGACTACAGCTAGGAGCGTTTTCTCAGTTACAGTATAGTTTAACTCTACCTTGGACAGGTTTTTACTAACAAAATATATGGCATACGGTAGCCTCTCTTCAACTTGTCATAAGGCTGCTTCTATCGCTTTGTTTGAGGCATCTATGTGAATGTGGAAAGGTAGGGCCCAGTTTGGACCTCTCAAGATTGGGGCAGTTATCAGTTTACCATTCAAAGCATCCAAAGCCTCTTAACAGTTGTTAGTACATATGAACTCAGCATCTTTTCCCAAAAGACCAAACAATGAAGAGGCTAGCTTACTTAAATATTTAATGAATCTTCTATAATATCCTGCTAAGCCTAGAAAACTCTGAACATCTCTTACTCTTTAAGGAGGCGGGACCCTTTGGATGATAGAAATGTTGTTGGGATGCACCTGTAAACCTTGCTGAAAGATTATATGACCTAGCACGGTCACTTTACTCATTAGGAATTCACATTTATCAAGATTGAGGGATAGGTTCATTTCAATACACTTGGCTAAGACTTTCCTCAAGTTAGTCGGAGATTCTTGGAAGTTAGAACAATAAGGGGTAAAGTATCCATATACATTTCCACTAAATCATGAGCTAGCTCAGCAAATATACTCAGTACTGCTCTCTGGAAAGTGTTAGGAGCAATGCATAACCCAAAGGGAAGGACCTGGTAGGCAAAGGTATGCCATGGACAAGTGAAAGTGGTCTTATCTTAGTCTTCTAGGCTAATTTCGATCTGATTATACCCGCTAAACCCATCTAGGAAGGAAAAGAACTTCTTCCCTACTAGGCCATCTAACACTTGATTTATGAAAGGAAAAGGGAAATGGTACTTCTTGGTAGCTTTGTTAAGTTCTCTATAGTCTACATAGATTCTCCACTTCCTACTTTTCTTAGGCACAAGCATGAAAGGAGAAACCCACTCACTGTTAGAGATGGGGTAGATGAATCCTGCATCCAACAACTTTTGCAGTTCTTCTTTGACAATATCCTTAAGGGTTGAACTCATCCTCATTTGAGGCTGCTTGACTGGTGTACAATCCCCTTTAATGTAAATGTGATGGGTACAGACTGACGGGTGGACTCCTTTCATCTCCTTATAGCTCCAAGCAAAAGCATCCAAATGGCTATTCAATAAGCTACACAGCTCTTTCTCCTAGGAGGGGGATAGGAATGATTTGATCTTCAAGGTTCTTTCAAGGCCAAATTCCACATTCTTAATTTGAAGAGAGGTTGGATCAGCCACACAAAGATCCACTAAAGCAATGGCTTGGGTTTCTTCTACCAACTCTTCTAATGGCAGCACACTGGGAGGTGGATTTTGAATCAAATTCTCAATAAGGTCATCCTTGGTTTGAGGACCTCCCTTAGTGGCTTCCACTGTGCACAATGGTGTAGAGTAGACTTCATCCTCATCTCCCTCCTCCAACCAGAGAGGTAAGTCATGTTCTAGCAAGGATTAGGCAGGAGGATATAGGACTAGCTATTTGGGCATATTCCCATTCTTAATGGTCATGCTCCTAGCTCGACAACTGATGTAAGCATCTGCAGTAGCTAACCAAGGCCTTTCCAAGATGAGGGGGTACCCAGTGAATTTTTCCTTTGGCTTAAGGACCAAGAAATCAGCAAGGTACTCCCAAAAATCAATGGATACCATGATATCCTCCATAATCCCCTCAGGAGTCACCATCAAGCAGTTTGCCAACTGCAGTACTGTTGAGGTCTTTCTTAGGGAACTCTGAAGGTTGAGTTTGAGCATAGTGTCCCTGGTCATTACGTTAATGGCAACCCCTAGATCAATCAAGGTGTGGGGGATTATGGTACGATTGATGTGGACATCGACTACAGAACTCCCAGGGTCCAGATATTTTGGACAGATTACTTGTCCCAATAGTAGGTTAGGTAGTTGTCCTATGACATTGATAATTGGGGCATCTCTCTTGCGCCTACCTGGGTGCCTGAAACACTTATGTTTGATAAATTTTTTGTAGATTAGTACATATTTTATGGCCTAGAGAAGTGGTATCTTTACACATAACTATTTAAGTTGTCCCAAAAGTTTAGTCTCCTCTGGATTTGGTTGCGTGGTTCTAGTTAGTCTCTCAGGAAATGGTGGAATGGCTTTCGGGTCACTATCCTGTTTTTCTTCTTCATCCTCCTTAGGAGGAGGTTGGATTTCTGGGAGGACCTTCCGAGATCGTAGGTTGATCTCCTGAATATCGATAGCATAGGTAGGGCATGTTGTCTCCCTAGTATATACCTTCTAGGCCTATTTGTTATTGGGGTTCAGGTTCAGTTGAGCAGGTATCTAGGGTTGTCTTGGAGGAGTTAAGTAGGTGGTGGAGGCAAAAGAGCAAGAGGAGAGTTTTATTGGGGTTCAAGTTTTATTGGGGTTCAGGTTTAGTTGAGCAGGTATCTAGGGTTGTCTTGGAGGTGTTGAGTAGGTGGTGGAGGCAAAAGAGCAAGAGGATAGTTTTATTGGGGCCTCCACCCCTAATGAGGTGCATTCCACTGCGGTTGTGGCTAAACATGAGAATGAAACGAATGAGTAGTAGGTTGAGTATGGTATTGAGATGGATATGACCAAGGAGGGGGTGTGGACCAGGAAGGATGAGTAGGGGGACCCCAAGAAGGTATTTGAGTGGATTGATTGGGGTTGCAATATGTCTGGGATGTCCCTTACATTCCTTGGTGGTAAGGTTTGGGTCCATGTGGCCTGCTTTGGTTCATGAAGTAGAGTGGTTCAGTGGCTCCTTCAGCCCATTGGTACAAAGCTCTAAATCTAGGTAAGGATGGGCACTAATTTGTAGGGTGGTCTACCTCACAAACAAAACACACCTCTATAGAGTGCAATGCACACTTGTTCCTAGGATGCTTTCTAGTGCATCTAGGACAAAAGATGGCCAAAGCCCTCTCAGCTTCCTCTTACTTCTATTGGATTCAGAAGGTATCCATTTGCATTGCAATGGTCTATCTCATCTCACTTTTGAGGTCTTCCATCTGATTTGCAAACTTGCTTTTGGATAAGGGGGCACTAGCTAAAAGTTGACTTCCCCTTCCTCTTTTTTGGGGTGCCCTAGAATGGTTTCTAAACATAGTATTTATGTCATCATAAGGTAGCTGGTAGATGTCTCCCCTAGCAAGCAAATGGAGGGTATCTAGAAGGTCTTCAGGGACTCCTCGGAGCAGAACCAGCTTCAGAGATTTGGGGCAAAGTGTGCACCTAACCCTTTTATAACTGAGTTGGAACCCTTCTTCATAGTCTTCTAAAGATTCATCACTTTCCATGGTCATCCAAAAGATCTCTCCTTGTGTTTCCTTTGACCTATAGTAATTTTGGTATTTGTTGTTAAAGGCTTGCTACATCTGAGCCCAAGTTGTGATACTATTTCTATGTAGCCCTATGAACCAGCGTAGTGCTGCATCCTTGAGGGTAGAAAGAAAGAGTTTCAACTTTTGTTCATCTTCTTCATAGTCATAAGTTCTACAAAGGACAAAAAACTCAAACAAGAAGGTATCAGGGTCTGCAATAGTCAATCCATGGAAGTGAGGTAAGGCTGAGGGACTTATGTTTTTCATCTTTGTGTCCCCATTGGTCTCTCGGATGGGAAAGTTGTCTTCTATTCTCTCCGCATTTCCTATATTGTTTCTGTGTTCAACCATGGTCTCAGGAGGAATGTTTTCTTTCTCTTCTTCTATTATAGGATCTTTGTACATCTCTGGAGGTTCACCTATATGTTCCTCTAGATCACTACCACCAAAGAAGAGAGAAGGATGACTTAGTGATGTGTTGGGGGTGTTGGGTAGAAATTTTCCTGAATTGTCTCTATTCCTATGAGGCATGAAAGGAAATATTTTTGGTTGATTTTTGTTTTTTTCTCTACTTGTACTTGCAAAATTGAAATTGATTGAACAACAAATTGCAACTAACTAAAATAAACCTTGCTGAAATGAAAATTGTAGAATTGAAATGAAAGAGAGAAATGACTAATCTATGTTGATGAAATGAAATTGCAGAATTGAAATGCTAATCTACATTTGCAAAAGTGAAATTGCAAAATTGAAATGTTAATCTATGCTTGCATAATTGAAGTTGTAGAATTGAAATGAAAGTAGGAAATGTCTAATCTATGCTTGCTGAAATGAAAATGGAAATGAAACAACTACTCTACCTTTGCTGAAATAAACTATTTAGCATAACGTTGTAGTAGAAAGTAGAAGAAAAGTAGTCATTACAAATACTTTGATGCTTCCCCAGCAATAGAACCAAAAATATGGTGAGCTCTAGTATTGCAGCAATGATGCTACAACTCCTAGGACTCCCTACTTTACTTTTATCAACCAGGTAGTTCGTAACAAACTTGGAAGCGATGGTGCTATATGCACAAGTATTAGCTCTTACTATAGGCTTTCACTTGATCAGTTGGCACAAGTTCACTAGGAGCTTAAGCCAACTTCTATGAGTTCTTAGAAGAAGCATTTAACTATGATGGATGAAAGCTAACTCAAAAGAGGCTAGTCTACATGCAGAAAGAAGATGAAAGCTGAAAGGAAATGCAAAACCTAGCAAACCCTAGTTATACCGAATAACCCTACTTGTGCAGGAAAAGAGATCAAAGCTATTGAAATAGATGCCATTGACTCTTGAAAAGGTAAAATGCATGTGTTTAAGCTACTTTTAAAGGAAAATATGGAAAAATCATCTCTTTATATTTTTGAGTAATTTTATGCAGAATTATTATCCATGTGTTTTAACTATTTTTTACTGTGTAGAGGTTTATTGGTGAAAGGAAATGGAGTGGGAATTCGCAGGAGGTTGGGAAGGTGAGAAGAGGACCTAAGGGGTCCCTATCATCCTTCTGGAGATTTCCACTATGCTCAGATCTCGAAAAATTGCTTGCGTGAACTTTTACATGAGGCTGCAGGGGATCTACAGGAAATTCTACAAGAAGCTCTACGGGAACATGTGAAAAGTGGGTTTTAGAGGGTTGATGGTGGAAAAATGGTGGGAAAGTGGGAATGAAGGATGGATAATAATGTGAAGGGGTCTCAGATTTGGTAGATGAAGCTCAGGAGTGACGAAGATGGTTGGATCTGTTAAAGGATGAAGGAAGCAATGTTGCACAAAAATGTAAAAATTATGGCGAGTTAAGAAAGTGTGGCGAATGAGGGAAAGAAATCTTGAGTGAAGGATTGGAGTAGGTTGTATGATGGAGGAAGGATAGGTTGGGATGTATTATAGGTTTTCTACACACTACTTTCCAAAACTAATCCAAGCAAAGGCTAAAGAATAGAGATTTATCTATTTTGACCTAATCTGACCTAAAAATCAGAAACATGATGAACAGAAGTTTATAGATAGGAAATCATGCAAGAAAGCTATCAAAACTAAGCAAGAACGGATCTAAATATGAAAACACAACTGATATCAACTTTTCCAACTTAAAATCTAACACTAGCAATTGCATTGGAAGGCAAAAACAATGTTTTTGTGGCAGCAAGTGTGCCTTGGTCTCAGTTCATGGTCCCAAGGAGGGAGAAATGAGATCAAGGATTACTTGGTAGCATTTTTGTGGATCTTCTCTATTACAAAACTGTCAAATCAACATGAAGCAAGAACAACTATCTTAATCATAAAAAACAACCTAAGTAACAGAGCAAGATTTTAACCTAAATAACATAAATTATTTTATGAATGCAAGAAAAACACATAAAAGTACACAAAGGAGTTACTGGGAACCTTGTTTGGGCCCAACCCCAAGTTCCATAGCCTCCTAAGAAAGCTTAGAGCTGGTTCAAAGTGGGATTCATCTTCATTGATCAAGAAATAATAGTTACATCATAAAAAATGTCTACAAGAAGAACTCGAAAATGTGTTGATACAGGGCTACACTAAGGTGCAAAAATAGACGATCAATTTGCTCAACTACTAAGGCTTTAAGCCTTCCTACTTATGCAAATGAGGACTCCCAACAGTCATCCTTAGCTTTAGGAGCTTGGCTGCCCAAAACTACAGTTAATCAACCACTTCACTAGACCTACTCGACTGCCCCTTGAAATCATCTTTGGTGTCTGTTGAACTCCGAGCTGACGGTGGAGAACTCTAGGAAGGGGTCATTTAGTGTAGGATACACCTCTCATATAAATCCTCAATCTTGTTTCTTCGTATTTGGCACCAATCTGCTCTAAATTCCTGATCTTGGTCAAACAATGTCCAAAAGTCTACAACAAGCACATATTAGACTTTGTGGTCAAGTGATTATTCCCATTCACTCAATTAACGTAAAGATATTCAAAAGCATGCATAAAACTATGGAGAATGGTGTATTAAATGAGAATAATAGTCAAAATGAGCCCATAAAGTTACCCATTTTTGGGGCTCATCAGGGTTTAATGATCATCATGTGCCTCCAAGTCAACTAGGTCAAAGTCGTGCTCAATGGGCTCCTAATCATGCAAAGAAGCCTCATGATGTGATGGTGATCCTTGTTCTACCGATGTAGTAAGCTTGGCCCCTTCCTCAATTTGAGGAGCAAACATAAGCCTTCTACCTCTCTGATATGTCTTGGTCAGCTTAGGCGTAGGTGCCTTGGAAACCTCATCATGTTTTCTTGATGACCCCACCTCCATGGGATGTACTAACATGGTTTGGTGCTTGCTTGGTGAAGTGGTTATATGCACTTTCTAGGTTGCCTCAATGAAGGTGTACCATGTCATGTTCTTCAGTTCTATCAACTGATGAAGTACTATAACTTTTATGCACATTATTAGACATTATCAGACATATATGATATGGTTATCACAATATCATATATATATTTCTTATATGTTGTTTTGCATACATAGTTATGAGTCATATCAGACAATGATATGAGAACTGCATGCATAACCAATGCATAACCGATATACATTCATGATGACCACACCCAACAACACACCATCCACTTTCACACGGCGACACCACTGTAACGACAACCAACACCATGCATGCATAACAAGTACATAGAGCACAAGCATAGAGAGAACATATTTGCAACTGCCATGAATTCATGACCAACACATCGCCCATCTAGTCCAAGGGGTGAACCAAGCTCTGATACCACTATGTAACACACTCCTCCCATATCTTCCCAAGTTAATCGGTTCCCTTGGGTAAACATGTGATGAGAGGCTACTATGATGTGATTCAAATCCACATGTATAGTTAAGGAAGTGGAACAGACAAAACCAAACCAATTTGACCTTCCACACATGCTATGGAACCTTCAGGAGTGAACCAACCCTTCCAAGTGACCAACCCCTGAGGAAACTTGACATTTCACTGATATAGACCCCCATTTGATCCCATGACAAGCAATGCATACAAGTAAGGCCTTCCAATTTCTCCCACAGTAAGGGCATGCCAACGATTGTGGACTTTTTCACCTAGTTTTGAGCCAACGACCTTAGATTATGTGCCATTTCTCAGGGCCAAGACTTGGGCCACTACCTAGAAGTTCATGAAACTTTCAGAAATGATAAATAAAATTGGAACAATGGTAGTAATGCAAACACTTGATCAATGACATGACTGGACCTATACTAGCCATGATATGCATTTCGTCAAACATGTCACAAATATGCATTCTACAGTTTATAACAACAGATCTCAGCATAGGGGTCTCATACTTATCTAACATTTGTAAAGAAGCATTGTTGCCATATCACAATAGCTTCATTATCATCAATTAGGTCATAGATTCATTGTACTTTCATTTACTCATCAGAACATGATGAGAGCCATACATGAAGTCTATCATAAAACATGCTCATAACCAACATATAACGAATAGAAATAATAAGGATTTAACAACCATATAATCCACATATATGCCAATATATTTACACAAGAAATACGAACGAAAGAAACTATTATTAATGAATGGAAAATACAGCTAGGTTTGGTACTTCCATGAACCATCTAACCATATATTGGTTGAACCAAATCTTTCTTTCAACCAATCACCCTATGCCATATTCCAAGCATGAATGTGGGACTCAAAACCAAACTAAACCAAGTTTCCTCTGCCTTTCTCCACCTACACCGTGAGGAATTTTGTTATCTCCTAGTCTCTAGGCTTTACCATATATCCTGCTAGACAATGGTCGAGGATTCCTAAGCCTAAGTAGGACTCCACCCTCTAGCATTTACCGTATATCTTGCCATTCATCGGTCAAGGATTCCTAGTCCCGATTGAGGGAACACACCTCTAGGCTTTAACGTATACCTCGCCATTCACCAGTAGAGGATACCTAGGCCCACTTAGGAAAATAAAATCTGATATTACCACAATCCTAGTCTGGTCCAATGATTCTTAGGCCTTGTGTTCTTTCTTTCAGAGACCACCTCACTTAGTTTCAAAACCATCCAACGATCTAGCTTAACCAAATACAAGAGAACCCATCACACCATGGCTATCCAAAAATGGAAAGGCAAGGTTGAAGAACACTGTCACAACTGGGAAAAGCCATGCCAATGATTACAAGAGAACCAAATACACACATGCATGTACCACGCATCCCAAAACTAGCAATGAAATCACACATGCACATCGGTACCTGCAAATAATCTGATTGTAGCTACTAGATGTCGCTCTTCCTTGCTTGATCATTGACTTATTAATCCTTCCTTTACTTTCTTGATCCAATTCTAGAGTTCTCCAAGAAAACGCTAAGTGTCTAAGAGTGTGAGATAGAGAATAAAGGGACAACTCCAAAACTAAATTGATAAAAGGTACCAATCAATCCTCATGAGCCTTTTTATTAATGAGGCCTCTATTTTCTTCAATTTTCCATTATTTTCCTTCATTTCCTCCTCACGTGCAAGTTGTGATCTTTCACCTTTCTTTTCTTCTAATTTCAATTATTTTCATAAATAAAATGCCAATTAATGCCTCATGCCTTTCCAAAGCCTTTGCCTTTGCAAATTTACTTAGCCATAATAAATCAAATGAACACCCACACTAGGATGTTTTGCCCAAAATTTAGTTTGTAATACATGTCCCATGAAATTGGTTATTATTTTCCCTTTATTAACTTTATTTACATGGAATTTTGACCAGGGTTGTTACAGAACCCTCCCCCTTGGGGGAACACTGTCCTTGGTATTTAATGACACCTACAGCCAAAACAACTGTTGAAATCAAAACATACTGCCCATGGAGCTATATAAATTAGCTTGATGTGGTATTTATAATGATCAACCTGCTGAGAAGCAAACCAACATGACAAATAACGATCATAACAACCATAACAACATGACACCCATATCAATTTTTTTAGCCTTATAACACAACTCATGGAGATATTTAAATCCATATATGTATGTATATATACCAAAACATCACACTAAAACATATACCAAAACGATTTACTCAACCAGTGAGTAGAGAAGGATACATAGCCCACATCTGATCCACCATCTCCCATGTAGCTTCATCAGGCCCAAAGTGCTTCCACTACACTTTAACTTGCTTGATTGCTCTGTTCCGGCTGAAATTATCCATTTATCTCCTTGTGCAATACAGATCAACCAATCACATGATCAACATATTTAACATACTTGTTAAGCAATGACACATGGAAAACATCATGGACTTTCATTGTCAAAGGCAATGCAAGTCGATAAGCCACTGGTACAATCATTTCAATAATCTTGAAAGGTCCACAAAACTGAGGTGCCATCTTGGCACATGATCCAATCCTCAAGGAGCTCTTATTGGGCTTGATGTGCAAATACACTTGTTCCCCAACCTAAAACTCCTTAAGAAACTTGTTATCATTTGTATAACTTTTCTACCTCTCCAATGCTGCCTTCACATTCTTCGTGATTACCTTCATTTCCTATTCCATATTTGCTATTATATTTTGTCCAATCAACATTGTGTTCATTGTATCACTAATAATGATGGGATTATTACAACTCCACACATACAATGCTTCAAACAAACTCATCCTCAAAGATTCCTGGTACCTATTGTTGTAAGCAAGCTCAACCAATGGAAGATACTCTTCTCACTTCCACTGCTCATGCATCACATATATCCTCAACAAGTCCTCCCATTTCATGGGCTAACAAGTGTTGTTGTAGCTACTTGAGAGGACATTAGACCTTCTCAGTGATTTTCAGCTAAAGTACAAATATTTACACTCAAATATGTATTCATGACCTGTAACTCACATGTTTACCATATGTTTGACGAAATTTCTATTGTGTTCTCTCTAGTTTAGTTAAGTTTTAGCTTAAATTTTAAATGACTAACATTGTTGCTATGAGAAATATGATTATGGAAAGCTACAGGAAGTTTTAGGCAATGGTATGGTGACTAGTATAGAAAATTGGCTTAGATTTCAGGAATTCAAGCACAAAACTAAGGATCTGAGGTCATAACTACATGGAGCAAGGATTGTGCATGTGGTTGGAGGCTCACAACTGCATGCAAATAGTGTCAAGGGTGCAATTATTGGTCTATGTCAGAGAAAAAGGGTTCTAGCTCAGGGATTGGTCACCTAGAGTGGTTCTTAAACCTCTCGGTGATATATGGTTCCTCAGGAAGGTTAGTAAGTCTTAATTGTAGGCCCCACTTCCTTAACTAGAAGGTTGGGTCATGTCATAGTGGCAAGTCAGTTCACATTTAACCGAGAGGGCTTGTGAAAGTGGGTAAATTTGGGGTGGTGTGTTACAATCACAGAGGATTGTCCCCAAAATAATTCCCATACCATAGAAGATAAGTTCCTGAGATAGATTTGAATCTTATCCTCCACAAAAGAGATACAAACTAGTTGCCAAGTGATGAAGTATAAATGCCAGTATAGAGTTGTTTTTTCATGTGAAGGGACATGTTCTTTGAGAAGGTTGACTTGTATTCTGGAGTGCTCACCTAGTCAACTTGGAGACACAAAATCATACTTAAAAATTCAAATTTATTTCTTTTACATCTCCAAAAGGGACTGATAAAACATCTTTTTCTTTTGACTCAAATACATTCTTTTTTACTTATTAGAATATCATAAATATGAATACCAAACCTAGTTACAATTTCAGCAACATCTCACTTCACCATGATTACAAAAAATATATGCCCACCTAATCCTATACATAGATACATGCTCCCTCCAAGCTCCTTTACTAACAAGCACAACAGCAAACATCTCCCTTGTAGACATGACGCACCCATAAAGATTAACATAAGTGACAAGATGGGGGATAATCGGCTTTCAATTATTCTTATATCACCATATCACTTCACTTGCACGATGTGAGTCTACTACTCACCTAAACTTTGGATGACCTCCCTGATGCTTACCTAATCTTTGGATGGTCTCACTGATGCTTGTCCAAGTATCAATTGTCCAAGTTTAATGGCGCTATGAAAGACTTATTTACCAAGATTCTCCTTGTAATAACTTAGATCCACAATTCACTAATTGGTCAGTGTCAAAGTTTTTATTATGAAAGACATGGAAGACCTTAAAGTCATCAAATTGAAAGAGCTTTTGAATTATGAAAAGAAATATGTTTAGTCTATTATTATCTTAACAAAAACCCTTTTATAAATGATAAATAAAAATGTGATATCTTTCACTTTCATTATTATTATTAATTTTTTTTCTAAAACATTAAAAAAAAAAGCCTTGATACAAGCCATAAACTTCTAATTAATTATTTGATTCTTTTTCCAAGTTCCCATGTCCAAAATGGACATGATAAAATAACTTTTTCTTTTAACTCAAATACATTGTTTTTTAATCTTTACAATATCATAAATATGAAGACTGAACCTAGTTACAATTTCAACACCACCTCACTTCACCATGATTACAAAAAATATGTGCTCACCTAATCCTATACATAGAGACATGATCCCTCCAAACTATGTTACTAACAAGCACAAGAGAAAACATCTCCCTTTTAGACATGACGTACCCACAAAGTTTTACATAAATGACAAGATGGGGGATAATAGGCTTTCAATTTTCTTATATCACCATATCACTTCACCTGCATGACATGGTTCTACCACTCACCTAAGCATTGGATGACCTCCCTAATGCTTACCCAAAATTTGGATGGTCTCCCTGATGCTTGTCCACGTATCAAGCATCCTGGTTTAATGTGTATGAAAGACTTATTTACCAAGAGCCCCCCTTGTGATAACTTAGATCCACAATTGACTAAATAGCCACTCTCAAAGTTATTATTATGAAATACATTGAAGATCTTAAAGTCATCAAATTGAAGGAGCATTTGAATTATGAAAAGAAATATGTTTAGTCTTTATTCTCTTAACAAAAACCCTTTTATAAATGATAAATAAAAATGTGATATCTCTCACATTCATTATTATTATTATTATTATTTTCTAAAACATTTAAAAAAAAACCTTGATACATGCCATAAACTTCTACTTAATTATTTGATGCTTTTTCCAAGTTCCCATGTCCAAAAGCAACATGATAAAATAACTTTTTCTTTTGATTCAAATACATTCTTCTTGACTTTTTGCAATATCATAAATATGAAAACTAAACCTAGCTACAATTTCAACACCACCTCGCTTCACCATGATTACAAAAAATATGTGCCGACCTAATCCTATACATAGAGACATGATCCCTCCAAACTCCATTACTAACAAGTGCAAGAGAAAACATGTCCCATGTAGACATGACGTACCCACAATGATTAACATAATTGACAAGATGGGGGATAATAGAATTTTAATTATTCTTATATCACCATATCATTTCACCTACATGACATGGGTCTGCCACTCACCTAAACATTGGATGACCTCCCTGATGCTTATCTAAACTTTAGATGGTCCCCCTAATTCTTGTCCAAGTATCAAGCGTCCAACTTTAATGTCTACGAAAGACTTTTTTACCAAGAGCCACCCTTGTGATAACTTAGATCCATAATTCACTAAATGATCAGTCTCAAAGTTAGTATTATGAAAGACATGGAAGACCTTAAAGTCATCAAATTGAAAAAGATTTTGAATTAGAAAAAGAAATATGTTTAGTCTATTATTCTCTTAACAAAATCCCTTTTATAAATGATAAATAAAAATTTGATATCTTTCACTTTCATTATTATTATTATTTTTCTAAAAAATTAAAAAAGAAATCCTTGATACAAGCCATAAACTTCTACTTGATTATTTGAATGTTTTTCCAAGTTCCCATGTCCAAAAGGGACATGATAAAATAACCTTTTATTTTCACTGAAATACATTTTTTTGACTTTTTACAATAGACGAACCTAGTTACAATTTCAACACCAGCTCACTTCACCATGATTACAAAAAATATGTGCCCACCTAATCCTATACATAAAGACATGATCCCTCCAAACTCCGTTACTAACAAGTGCAAGAGCAAACATCTCCCTTGTAAACGTGACGTACCACAAAGATTAACATAATTGACAAGATGGGGAATAATAGGCTTCCAATTATTCTTATATCACCATATCACTTCACCTGCACTACATGGGTCTGCCACTCATCTAAACTTTGGATGACCTCCTTGATGCTTACCTAAACCTTGGATGGTCTCCTTGATGTGTGTCCAATATCAAGCGTCTAGGTTTAATGGTTATGAAAGAGCTATTTACCAAGAGCCCCCCTTGTGATAACTTAGATCCACAATTCACTAACTTGTCAGTCTCAAAGTTATTATTATGAAAGACATGGAAGACCTTAAAGTCATCAAATTGAAAGAGAATTTGAGTCATGAAAAGTAATATGTTCATTCTATTATTCTCTTAACAAAAACCTTTTAATAAATGATAATAAAAATGTGATATATTTCACTTTCATTATCATTATTATTATTATTATTCTAAAATATTGAAAAAAAAGCCTTGATACAAGTCATAAACTTCTACTTAATTATTTGATCTTTTCTCCAAGTTCCCATGTCCAAAAGGGACATGATAAAACAATTTTTTTCTTTTGACTTAAATACATTCTTTTTGAATTTTTACAATATCGTAAATATGAAGACTGAACCTAGTTACAATTTCAACACCACCTCACTTCACCATGATTACAAAAAATATGTGCCCACCTAATCCTATACATAGACACATGATCCCTCCAAACTCCATTACTAAAAAGCACAAGAGCAAATATCTCCCTTGTATGCATGATGTACCCACAAAGATTAACATAATTGACAAGATGGGGGATAATAGGATTTCTATTATTATTATATCACCATATCACTTCACCTGCACGATGTGGGTCTGCCACTCAGATGGTCTCCTTGATGCTTGTACAAGTATCAAGCATCCAGGTTTAAAGTCTATGAAAGCATTATTTACGAAAAGACCCCCTTGTGATAACTTAGATCCACAATTCAGTAACCGGTCAGTCTCAAAGTTATTATAATGAAAGACATGGAAGACCTTAAAGTCATCAAATTGAAAGAGCATTTGAATTATGAAAAGAGATGTATTTATTCTATTATTCTCTTAACAAAAACCCTTTTATAAATTATAAATAAAAATATGATATCTTTGACTTTCATCATCATTATTATTATTTTCTAAAACATTTAAAAAAACCTTGATACATGACATAAACTTCTACTTAATTATTTGATGATTTTTCCAAATTCCCTTAAGAGCAACATCACCAAAACCCCTTTACTTATAAGCCATTTCATGTACCTAAACCTAGTCAAAATAAACATCCAAAAAAAGAAAAAAGGTCGGGGTATAAATTTCATCGAGAACTATAGGTAACTCCCTCTTGATGTGTACTTATCAACATTTATGCAGCTAAGATAACTGAGAATGAACATGCAAACAAACACAAAAGGTGGTGGGCCTATGTCTTGAACCGTCAACTACTACATTGCTAAAGTAATGAAAGGAGCCCAAGAGGAGTAGGTGGACATACCAGAGAGGTCATACGAATTAACTAAAGGAGGAGTTTAGAAGAAGAAACAAGGAGAATGAAAGGAGGATGGACATATTTCATGAGCCATGAACGAATAAAATGCTTGAAATAAAGCGTAGATTTTTTATTTGGCTGTAGATGCAAAGGTAATGATTGATTTACTCTAAAGAAAAATAAGAGGAACTGTCATTGCTGAATTTTGAAGATTTGAGGTTGTCGAATGATCACAATGCCGGTGACTACCTCTGTAATTTACTGCTTCAATATTCAAGGTGACATTCTCATCAAGCACCTCTATCACGATGATGTAGGGTTCGGGTACGTAAGCTTTTATTTCCCCTCTCTTGATCCATTTGAAACCGTGAACTATGAATGCTAATTTCCTTTCCTTCTAGGTCAAATGTTAGATATAAAAACAAGATTTTTAAGAAAATGTTGAGCCCATCCTTAGAGCTATTACCATTTCAATCCATCATGAGGGCTTCTATTAATTTTAGTAATTGCAAAGGATATATGCACAAAATAGTGGTAGTGCCCATGATCCCTAGTCATAATCGGTAGAGTCATAGATCAGAGAAATCCAATCGATAATTAACAACATGTCTATGAATTGCGTGTTATGCGAACACTGCTGAGTTATATTTTGAACAGAGTAGACTTTGCTAGATGGTTCCTGAACCAACAATTTATGTTGTTGTAGGCCTAAGTCCTCAAATTTATGTGAGATTTATTGAATGAAAGCCACCAGTCTTTTCATGATAGTAGAACCATGTAGTGCTAATGTTGAAAATTCTTATAGAAAATAATTATATTAGACACTAAAGTAAATATTTATGTCATTTGCAATGGGACGTGGCTTGGATAGAGAGAGTCTGATATGGATCTGGAAAGTGTATTTTACCAGACAACGTTGTACTGTGGATGGCTAACAACTTTTACGATTTGGGAAAGTTTAGCTGTCATCTTCTAAGTTTGGTTCTTGTCGAAGGGTTTTAATTTTACTTTGTCTATATTGTTTACATTACTGCAAGAGAGATTCCAAAATTATTATGAAAAACATTGATCAGCAATAACTCGACACTGCCACAACCATGGCCTTCATAAAGCTTTTCCTTTCTTGTTCACACATTACTTTTGGCCGATACTACCTTAGAATGAAACTTGATATCTTTTATGAAATTTAGAGTTACTAACTGCAACAACTGTTTGTCAAACAAAGAAGATTATTTGAGTCCATGATTGTTTTTTCATGTCAACATAAAGGTCGCTACAAGGCCTCTACAGGGAGGTTTTTCATGCAAGCCACTATGTGCTCAACTAGAATTTGTAGTGTGGCCAGGGAAAAGGTCATTCCTAGGTATTGCCATTTTAGCATAGTCATGGAGGCATGAGTCTCTAACTCTCACTCATGCAAGTTGAGTAGTTGGCTTCTTGTTTAGGGTGAAATTGTCCCTTACCATGTTTGTCCATGTTCTTCTTCTTAAATATATTCTTAAACCTTTAATCTCCTAAATCCTCTAATTTATGTGAAATTTATTAAATGGACGCCGCTAGCCTTTTCATGATAGTAGAACTGTGTCGTGCGAATAACCGTTGAAAATAAATTATTATAGAAAATGATTATGCTAGACACTAGAGTAAATATTTCTGTCATTTGCAATGGTAAGTGGCTTGGATAAAGAGAGTTTGGTATGGATCTAGAAAGTGTATTTTACTAGCCAATGTTGTACTTTGGATGGCTAACAACTTTTACGAATTCACTTGCCACCCTGATAATGTCGCATTTGCTTATGTCTCTACCACATCTTTCTCACAGTGGTCAGAGACCCACCCTTAAACCTTTAATCTCATAAACACTGTAGCAGATGTTGCAACGGTGATAGTGCTTCCATAACGCTTCCTAACCCTTGATGGTTATCCCAGTTGGCCCACAAAATCCATGTAGTTAGAGCATCTGTAAGCGTGGAGTGCACATTATGACATCAATGGCGAGTCCTAGGTTATTATGCACATCAAGAAGTTAATCTTCAATGTTAGGGAGGGAAATCAATCCTGGATAGATCAGTTAATCCGACACGCATGAACCATGGCTGTGAAGGTATGAGTCTTCTGAAGTTAGAGACAAGGATAGTGAAAATTTAGTGGGTGGATAGTCTTAAACCTTAATCTCCTAAATCCATGCGAAATTAATTGAATGGAAGTAGCCGGCCTATTCGTGATAGTAGAACTGTGTAGTGTAAATCACCGGTTGAAAATGCTTATAGAAAAAAATTGTGTTAGACACTGAACTAAATATTTCTGTCATTTGCAACAGTGCGTGGCTTGGATGGAGAGAGTATGATATGGATTTGGAAAGTGTATTTTACCCACCAACATTGTACTGTGAATGTCTGTCAACCTTTACTAATGCACTAGCCAACCCTAATAAGTTTTGGTCTTGCTAACATTATAGATGATCCACTAACTTTATTTAGAACTATGAAATCTACCTTGAAAAATATAATATATATTATGGAAAAAGAGAAGATTATAGAGGTATAGGCTCTTGGTTTCTACATCAACCTATGGAAGTGGGATATACACAATTATATAGTTTTGTATGCAGCGTTGGCACAAATCAACCAGAGTGAATTCCTGATCATATATGACAAAACTACTGAATCAACTTTGCTTGGACTAAACTATCATGGTTGCTCTAAACACTTTGTTGTTAACTCAATTCACAATTAATTAATTGATTACTTTTCTTGGAATCTATTCTCAATCTGAAATTTGAACATGGAAAGAATTACACATGTTGGAATTGTCCACCTCAGAATGATTGTAGTCACATTCATTTTTGTCTACAAATAATGTTTACTGTGTGGGTCGATGGCATACAGTGACTATGAAAGGGTCTACCTTAAGTTTATTTGTTCTTGATACTGACGTTTATTTAGAAAGACCTTAGAGGGAGGTAAAATTTGCCTCAATATTAAGATAAAAAACCTAAATCTTGGAAGGAGAGATTTAAATATAGTTATAAGATTTTTGAAAAATGATTTGGGAGACCGTTCATAGGAATTTTCAGGCCAAATAATCTAGATTAGAGAAGCCATACAAAATTTGGACTCCATACACAGATGGACAACAAATAAATTGCTGACCTCCCAAAATGGAGGAAGACTGTAGAGAATTATGATTTTGGAAGGACTCAAAATAGAAGAATGGCAGGACTAATTGAATAGTTTGTCTAGGATAATTTCGTAAAGCTTCTTAAAAGACTTCTATAATTTCTAACTTTCTATTAGTGAGGTTGAGGATTTTCAAAGGTAATATTTTTTCTTGAGTTTTAATTCATTTTAAGAACTAATTTAAAAGATTTTGTTTGTTTGCCAATGTCATTGCACCCTCATTGGAACCTCCATCTGATCTCATAATAACTGGGTCACCTAAAGATGAGGTTCTCCTCTGACTCAATCTCCTACAAATGACATAATTGACAAACCCTATTAGAATGTAGAATGTGGTGATTTATCTCTATCTTTCAATCTGGACCTTGTGCAAGAAAATCTTGAACTGATGAAGAGGAATCCTCAGGCTATGCATTCAATGTCTATATGTATATGTAGGTCTCACAAAAAGGCTATCCCTATATGGCATGAAGTGCTTGGAATGGAATGTCTTCTCAGGCCCAAGGCCATTAGGGGAAGTGATCTAAGTGAGCTAATGTGCTATTCGTGTATATTCTCTCTGATTACTTTGTTCAAATCATGTATGGAGGGCTGGAGGTGACTAGGTAATTCAAGGAGTACCTGAAACGGAAGTGGTGATTAATCTGAAATTGAACTATCAATCTAGTGTGATGATTGTTAAGGGGTGGGCCTGCCACTTTGGGCTTTACAGAAATACACCCTTTTAAAAATAAGGACTTAATTTTCAAAAGTAGGATACAAAATGATGGTAATTTTGGAGATCTTTGTGGGTCAAACTTGGAGTAGTCGATGGCAGAATTTTACATAGTTGTGAAGCCATTTACGATCACATTTTGCATCTCCTATGAAAGACCTTGATATCTTTAGTGACAAACATTTTTCCCATCATTATCTAAGGTAGATTAAGGACACAAATTCTAAAGCATATTTTGCATCAAATTAGGGAAAAATTTGAGGTAATCTAAGGCATTTTCTGTGGCATAATTTGGAGGTCTCCCCAAGGTACAAAATCCAAAAATTTTGGTAAAAATTTTTTGGATCCAAATGAGGAACTATGCCAAATCAAAATCTTCCACTTTCAAACTAGTTCTCTCCTTCGATCCATGTTCTGAGCTGGTGAACAATTTAACTTAACTCTTCCTATACAACTTTTGTTTTGAACAAATAATTCAACAATTCATCAAATTGTTTTCTTGATAGGGAATTTAAAATGTCGTGCTCAAACAAAATGCAATTCAGTGTTGGAGAATGAATGGCGATAAATATTTAAAACCAAAGAAAAAGAACACAACCCTATCTGGAAATTTTATTGATGAACTAGAATTACCAGCATTGTCCTCTCTGTTCTACTTCCTTCACTTCACCCCCAGTTGTTTTCTAACTGAGAGGGTTTATTTATACAATTACAAAGAAGAATGGCTCAATCCTCAAAGGACGGATTCCTATCCTCCGGAAATAGATAAATCTAAACAAATTCTAATTATCCCTCTAATTCCTCAACCACATACTAGAACTAGAAGATTTCATTACGTTAAATGGAAAGATAAAAATACCCGTTAAAGACCTCTTGAAAAAGCTTAGAAAAATAATTGAAATGTAAACAGTTGTCATGCAGTAACTCTTTATGTTTTCTACTAGAAAGTGTTAATGAACGTTATGCCTTCGTAGTTAAAACTTGTTGGAATTAGGGCCTTGAAATCAGATATCTTCATTCATTTATATTTTCTTCATTCTGACTATAGCATTGTCTTATTGCTTGAGAATATAGCTCATAAATCATAACTTTATTGACTCCATATACCCAATGGATGTCTTTTAAAAAGTCCTTATTGACTCAAATGACATAGTAAAACCAAGCATAATAAATCCTAATGGATTCCTAAAATATTAAAACAACTTTTATAATATTTACGTAAAAAAGAGTGAATTTAGAGAGAAAGAATGTTGTTTTTCCAAAATAAGTTCTGCCTTTTTACAAAGATAAAAGGACTTTATACAAATTGCCTTTTAAAGGGGAAATATTTTTGTCATTTCAATTTTTAGGAAATGACCTTATACTTTAAAAGAAGTATACCAAGTGATATTCCTGTTTAGATACATTAAAATTGTAATGTATAAACTACATGTTTTTATCCTATGTTGGTGGCGGCAACATCATACATACTTCAAAATTCTTAGTCCTTCATCATTCAACCTATCACAACATCTGGTGCGGGATCATATCTCCAGAGTTTGTCATCTGTTTATATGATGACAATACAAATAAAAAATTCAAATCCATTGTTGCTTATTTATCAAGTCATCCCTAGCAATGGGTACATCATTACCTCAAGCTAGAATGTGGATGGTGTTGTGGAAGGATGCTCATTTTATTTTAATTTTCTAAGTTTTAAATCATACTTAGACATGCATGTCTTAATATTTAAGACAAACATATGACTACTGGCAGGATCAACCAGGTATATCTAAAAAATGCATCCCTTCCAAAGGGTTGGGTCTTGGTGCATGTCATGATTTTTTCTCTGGCTCACTATTTTCATTAAGTCAAACACTCTAGGTTCAAAAACACATGTTAGACTAGTACTTGTTATCCAAGAGTTTGATTTGTTGATGATGAGTTTTTGAATGCTATGTTGATTTGTCTCATTTTAGGCACTAGGTTGGGTATGACTCATGTCTTTAAGTTGCACTCAACAAGCCCTACTACCATGGTTTCCACTAATGAGTTTATTACATGAAATGTGATAAAAAATGGATTGAATAAAAAGAATCTACTACCTAAAATAGAATCAGCCTGCTAACTTTGAGATTGGCCTAGAAGCCCAGATATCTACTAGCAACATCATGACAGTAGCTTGGATAGACAGGAAAGCTCTCAATTTTATCGGAAATGGTTTGCATCTACTTGAAGTAGCCCCAAAAGATCTAGAACAACATTTTAACTTCTACATTGGTACAAGCATCAAGAGGCCTAGATATACCCTTCAATATTGAAAATTGAGTATTGAGTCGCAGAGCACTGGAATCAACTCAAAGAAGCCCACCGAACATATGTACATCTTACAGTATATATGCATGGCATGAATTTCCCAACTCTAGTCCTTAAAAATATCAATTAAGCCTCCAATGCATATTTGGCATTTAGAATCTGCAGGTTAGCCTCTAAGAATGGGATAACAACTTGCAACTATAAATATGGCACTTAAAATATGGATGCTGGTCTTTAAGAAAGTGAAATGAGAATGTAATTATGATGTTGGAATGCTAAAACACAAATGGTAGCCTGTGCCATCAGTTATGCTGAGGGGAGATTGCACCTGCACTTTTGTGCTGACAAATCCTGAGGTTGTCCTACACTTTCTTTTTTTTTCTGGACAAGAAAGGCTATACATGTTATTCCAACCTATAAATGTTTGACACTAACCTTCAAATATCAATTCTAGTCTGTGAAATCGCAAAACTATAGTGTGAAAGTATTGTACTTAATGAGGCCATCCTTATTTTATAAAATGACGCTTTAAGCAATGAAACTACCATTTGTTGCCATTATGACATAGGTTTGGCGCTATGACATAGGTGTTGTCCTTGATGGAAACTCACTCAGATGACAGATCATAGTTCAGGCTCACAGAATAAAGGAAAAAGAGATATATGCAAGTTCCCCTTGACCAAGCCGCATATACACGCGGGATCGATGACCAAAAGGTGCATATGCGTATTCACACACTTTCATTCAAGGAAAGGCGTGTACATGTTGGAAAATTTGGTTTTTGGTCAATGGTATTGTGACCCATGGTATTGGTTGAAGGTATCTTGTCCGACGTGTTGACCCCAGGTGTTTGGGCCAAGGTATTGGCTCTAAGTGGTTTTGGACCATGGTATTGAGTAAGGCCTAAGACTATAAAAGGATTAGAAGATCTTTAGGCAAAAGCACTCAATTATTGAATATCTAATGAAGAACAAGATCTAGAATAGTGGTCATTGGGTAATGGTGCATAGCTAGATCTGAATCAAGGAGGAACCTGAGTGCTTGAAGAAGGATAAGTTCTATTGATGGGTCAAGATCTTAAGGCTTGAAGAGAAGTATCTTTGTGTGGTTTTTGATCTTTTATTTGAATAATTGGTGCATGTTCTAATATGTAAATCTGATGATCTGGGTATAACTAATGTCTAAATAGTGGTAAATGTTAAATCATCTTTAACATATCTGTATACAGGTTCAGTATAGCAAAGGCACGTATACACAATGGTTCGGTATTTCAAAACTGCTTATATGTAGGTCCGCCTTGAGAAAAGTTCATATGTACATAGGTTCAACACATTGAAGTAGTATACACCTCATAAAATATGTTTTAGCTACTTATATTTACTGTTGCAGTGTTCTAGGTTCTAGATTGGGTTTTGGTTACTGTTACTGTGTTCTGGTTACAACATTTAGAAAAGTGATTGTTTCATTTAGTTTTGGTTGGTGCAAAGGAGATTGGTTAATGTAGATACATTTGATGCTCAATTGATGTTATTGATGGATCCAGTCTGAAAATTTATGAAACGTGGTCCCTGGAAGAAGAGAGAAGGTTGTAGCCTTCTGTAGCTCAGCACCTACGTACTAGTACATCAGCTAGTACAAGAGCTAAGAGAGTTGTAGCTCCCTTCCAAGAGAAGTTAGAGAACGAGAGAAGGTTGTAGCATTCTGTGCGTAGAAGCCTACATACTGGTATAAGACTGCACTAGTACAGAAATATTGTAACAAGAAGTTTATTATTAAAAATATAGAGATGAATTGTAGTAGGTGGTTTTCACCCACATTGGGTTTCCACCTTATATCTTGTGTTCATGTGTGTGATTGTCAGCTCCATTTTTACAGTACCTGGTTACTGTTATATGGCTCTGGTGCACAAACTAAAGATCACCATCTCAAGAATTAACTAAATTATAACTCTGCAAGATATATACTAGTTTCCTTAACTATAGTTGTGTATATACACAAGTTTCATTAATTGAAGTAGCGTATACAAATCTGATTGTGAAAACAAATATTATTGACTTGCTAATACTGATTCACGCCACCCTCTCAGTATTATTTCCAACAATTGGTATCAGAGCAGGTCCTTCAGAAGAAGCTTGATCACTTAAAGGAAGATTTATCATCATGAGTAACTATGAAAGAGAGGCATCCATTAGGCCACCAATCTTTGATGGGGGCAACTTCGTCTATTGGAAGGTGAGAACCACAACCTATATTCAATCTCTTGGAATAGATATTTGGGAAATCGTGGAAAGAGGATACACATTTCCATCAACAATTCCTACAAATACAGCAGGTAAAAAGTAGTATGAAACAAATGCAAAAACTATCAATACTCTATTGGGGAGTCTGTCACAATCAAAATTTTTCAAGGTTATGCAACCCAAAACCGCCAAATAAATATGCAACAAGATCATTCTAAGCTATGAAGGAGACGATCAGGTAAAACGTGCAAAACGACAATCTCTCAGAATTCAATATGAAACTCTTAGAATGCAAAATGACGAAAGTATAGCTAATTATTTCATACATATAGATGATATTGTTAATCGCATGAAAAACTTGGGAGGAGAGATAAAAGAAGTTACCTTAGTTGAAAAGGTTTTAAGATCCTTATCTTCTAAGTTTGAATCAAAAGTTTTTGTCATAGAAGAAAAGTAGGATCTTGAAAGTATTATTATGTGATAGCTGCACAGAATCCTAGCTGCTTTCGAAATGAGAAAATGGGGTCCATGAGACATGAGAGAAGCTGCATTTAAAGCTTTAGGAAGATGAAAACTCAATGAATCAAGACATATGTCAGAAGCAGAGGAAGAATCAAAATTTTTCAAGAACCTTCAATGGCGTTCTGGAAGATTTAGAGGTAAACTACCTTTCAAATGTTTTCCTTGTGGAAGAGTCAGTCATTATGCAACCAAATGTCCTCATAAAGATAAGCTGGATAAAGGTAAGGAACTAGCAAAATGGAATAGAAAACAGAATGTAAGTAAGAAAAGCTACTATACGCATGAAGATGGTGATGGTTTATCAAATAGTAATGAAGATGAACATGGTAATGATTATAGACTTTTGATGGCTTTTGAAGATGATGATTTCTTGGATGCTTTAGATGAGGATGGTCTCTATGAAGAAATTTTGAAACTTAAAATCTGTTTAGAAGAAAAGAGTATGATTATAGATACTATGACATTCCAACTTGCTGAGAGGGAAAAACACAATGAAAAGTTAGAATGTGAAATTGTGGGTCTAGGAAAAGAGATTGAGAAAACAAAAACTCTCAATATTAGATTTTCTAAAGGATCAGAAACTTTAGATGAAATTATCAAAGTGTAGTGTTCTCCTCTGATAAAGATCGGTCTTGGATATACAGAAGAAGCATCTCAAGCATAGAAGCCATCAAACTCCAAAAGCTATCTTGATGCAACAAGGAGAAGTGAACATGTTGAGAATCATCAGCAAAGGGATAAAGTAGATCACCAGGTAAACCGGGTTTAGTCTACTCCAAGGATGAATAGAAACTACAACCTACCTCATGTAAATCATTCTCAATTTGCTTCAAGAATGAATGACAATGGAAATCATCAGGTTAGTAGATTCGATAATTGCAGGAATTTCTTTAATGGCAAATGTTTTTCATCTCATAGCTTTGGACACAAAGCTACTCAATGTGTTTCTTACAAGAACATCAAGACTAGGGAAGCACGAAATCAAAGAAATGTAACTGGGATCATGGAAAGGACCTACAATAACTTTTTTGCACTTGAAAATGAAATAGAATGCTCTATTTGTAATCACTTTAGTCATGAAGATTCTCAATGCAGGAGTAATTTTCGGAAAACATCTCAAAAGGAGAAAGCTTCATTGGGTCCCAAAACATGGAGAAAGAAAGAATCACAAACAGAAAGATGTAGTATAGCCTTGTATGCAAAAGGACAAGAAAATTAGTCGTACATCGACAATGGATGCTCAAAAGACATGACAGGTGATAATGAAAAACTTCAGTTATATAATGCCTTAGAAAAGGAAAATAAGGTATCATTTGGTAATGACACTCCTGCAATCATGAAAGGTAAAGGCTCAGTTCTCTTAAAAGAAAAAGCTAAAGCTAGAAATGTTATGTATGTAGATTGTCTAAAGTATAATCTATTGAGTGTCAGTGAAATGTGTGATCAAGGAAATGAGGTAGTATTTCAATCAAATGGATGTGTTGTTCATGAGCTTGATATAGGAGAAATAGTGATCAAAGTTATAAGAACTCAAAACTACCTATGCATACTGAAGGGGGGGCAACAATAGTGCTACCTAAGCAAAAATGATGAAAATTGGTTATGGCACAAAAGATTGGGGCACCTAAGCTTCCCTCAAATAAGAAAAGCATGTAGATACAAGGCGGTTCATGATCTTCTAGATATCAACACTATAGAAAATACAATATGCAAATCATGTCAATTTGGTAAGCAAACCAGAGAACGTTTCCCTAAGAAGGAAGGATTAGCTAGTAAGCTTGTTGAACTTGTTCAAACTGATTTATGTGGTCTGTCACACTGAAATTTGTCACCATGGCTATCTGCAGTTAAATAGCCATTTTGTCCTCCTTGTCAAGCCTCAAACCTTTTCTCTTCATGTCAAACTTCAAAAAGAGAGAAAGTCACTTTAAAACATGTTTATCTCTGAGTACGCAGATTCTCTCTACCTTTCCTGCGTGTACGCACTCCAAACACACTGTACCTCCGTACTTGTACGCTCTGTAAGCTAAAGGTTGGGTGCGTACCCCTGTAAAGGTCAAAAGGCG
>APFE030218505.1:282188-305992 GCA_000404065.3 Pinus taeda | reverse complement strand
TATAATACCAATCAGTGATTGCATTTGCAGTGTTATGATATTTCTCAGGTTCGATTTAACTTCAAACAAGAACTTATAACATTCATGCGCGAGATCTATTACAAGGTGAACATCTCTCGGTTCGATCCGGCGTCTCTCTGTTCAAGAACCTTCGGCTGTTGCGATTCAACATTAGCCTAAACCGCATTATACACACGCAACTATAATCGATTGCCATATATAATAATTAACAACACTTTTAGATCGCCATCGATCCTGTAAGTGATTAGTGGTCGATCAAGCTTACAACACAGGATTTGCTCAATTATAAACACACACAAGCATATACAATATTAGAACATGTTTCATATATATACAGAACAAATTACATTCCAGGATAAGGCATTTCAGCCTTAAAACCAAGCTCATAATCGACTACATTTTCCTCACTCTCAAAAACGTCTATATTTCACTCTCTGTATTTCTATATATTGTCTTTTTATCTCGGTTACATATATATATAGAAAAGAAAAGTTAGATCGGAAAGATCCAATCCATATTTTTTTCCAACGAAAGCTCCATCATGCGTGCACATAGATAATATATCTGTCAAATGCTCATTAAATCTATTTTTGAGCAGATTTTCCTCCCGTTTTCCAGCTTGACTATCCACGTCTTCATTGCTCCACTTGGATTCCTCTTTAAATTAGAAAAGGGTCAGATGCTCCTGCATCGCTACTCTGCTAGGCACTTTGGAAGGAACACAATGCTAGAATCTTTCGAGGCATCTCTACTCAGGAGGAAATTATATTATCAAAGATCAAAAGCATTATTAGAGAAACAATGGTATCATGACCCACTCAGACTTCGAATGCCCCTCCAACCAATACAGAAGTGAGAATTATGTCAATGTTGGACCTTCTCTAGATTAGAGTTCTCAAAGTCTCCTCCCCCTCCAGGAATGATAAATAGAAAGATATATAGAGGCCACCAGATATGGGCACCATAAAGATCGACTACGATGGAACAGCTAAAGGTAACCTAGGCCAATCCAATTTTCAAGGTGTCTTTAGGAACACAAAAGGAGAAATAATATGGAATTATCAGGGAAACATAGGTTTAGCAACAAGCAATGTCGTTGAACTTCATGCTATAGAAAATGGAATTACCACCACGCATAAGCTAAAGCGCGATCCTTTGATCATGAAAGGGGACTCTACTCTTGCCACTCAAATTGGTAAAAAACTTTAGCATGGTATCGAGGAGGCTAAAATTTCGGAAAAATAACCCCCTAACAAAATCATACAGAGAATCAAACACATAATAGACAACATGGTAGGCCTACACTTTTAGGCCATCAGAAGGAGTGACAATAAGCTTGTAGATAGATTAGCAAATGAGGGTATAACAGTGACCTCGTGCTTTAACTCCAGATCATCAAATGACCTAGAGGATAGTGACCTCCATCAACATTGTGCAGCCACCAAAGACAAACACAACCGTACTACTGAATAATAAGTGTCCGTGTGACCTCTATCAATTCAAGGATGATACTAAGTACTGGAAGAAGGATGACATTGCGGTGCACACACCTAGACCCATCCTTGGGATGTCAGATGTGTTGGCCTTATCTACCACCTCTCTCTTCCCCTATGCAGTCACCGTCATCTTGTCACATCCTCTCTACATAGCTCTTCCCCCACTTCCCCTCCTTCATTCTTTACATGCTTCTCCTTCCTGCCCCCCTCTCTGCACCACACCTCCCTCAATCCCCCGGCCTCTATTTATTTCCCCCTAACCCTCCTTTCTCCCATCATTCCCTCTGCTCTCACTGCCCCCCCACTTTTCCTCTGCTCTTTGGCTCCTCTTTCTCCCCAGTCACTCTGCTTTTCTCATAGCCCCAAAGCGAAGTTCCATCCCTGCCTCCATTCAAGGAGGTGCATGCAATAACATAGCTTCCCAATGGAATTCTTTGAATTCGCCCCCCACTTCATGCACTGAGACCTCTGTGAGGTGACAAGATTTGAACTATGTGGGGACCTTCAACCTGGAAACTCAAGAGCGCATCACCAATATAGAAGCCCAAGCTAATTTTCTTCATAGAGAGGTAACGTCTGAGGAATCACATGCAGAATTTACCTGGTTCCCTGATCCCGCCCTCACCAAAGTGTGCGAGAATATTGCACGCACCATCAAAACATGGTGGTAGATGAAAACAATAATGGGTCTTGCAATGGAGGATCAAGAGGAGCCCACTAAGGTTCTATAAACCAAGATTGACAGTCTTACTGAGAAATTTTTTATCTATGTTGAAGTTGCTCACCATTTTCATTTCATCACTCAGGACTCTTCACAATACACTGTCATTACGAAGAAATCGACGATGAAAATCCACTCTACTATTGAAGGCTCAACAAGTATCAAGAAAGAGAACATTGGAGCCTCCTCCAATCCTTTGAACACCACCATGCCACATCAAGGGAGCACTCAGGAGACTCTCATTGGTTGGACGAAGACCCGGTCACCACCAACCAATAATTACTTTTGTAAGCCCATTTTTGTCTCTTTTCCCCCGCGGAGGCCTGGTTGTTGCAAACTACCCATTCATGGAAATAAACACCCCAAGCCTAGTCTATATTGCAACGACTATAATCTATGCTCTCTTTTTGGAGTATATTGTAAAAATAGTTCCTATCTGGTTACTCTACTGTATCTACCTTAGGCTACAGAACCTAATTTTGCCAAGCTTTCAATGTAAAAGGAAAAATACTGAAGCCAAATCAGACTATTATGTTGGTCCTTGTGTCAGGTTCTCTCCCCCACACAAATAAATCAATGTAATTACTCACTTATTTCAGTAATATATTATATCTTGATCACAAAAAACATCACCAAAGCTATTCCTATTGACATTTCAGTGAAACCTAGGATCATGGAAAATATCCTAATATGTTCCAATTACAATCTTGACAAGATTACTATTTACACTACCCTATTCAAATAATTACATGTTTCTTTTTCTTGGTCATATGAATAAATTCTTGGAATTGATCCCCTAATCATTTAACATGAAATAATTATGCACAAAGTAGCTAAGTAATTTATTAAATGACTCTAGCATTTCAAGCCACATAAAGATATTGTCATCAAGCTTGAAGTTTAGAAATTACTTAAGGATTCCTTTATCTCTTTCGTTCCCTTGATGGAAAGGGTTTCCAATGTTGTTTTAGTGTCAATTATAGGGAATTGAACAAGGAATGTCCAAAGGATAACTATCGTGCCCCATTCATCGATTAGATTGTTTTTTTTTTCTAAATAAGACTATTCTATTATTCACATTAAAGGTGTACAATTACAACATGATCAGCGAAAAGAACTAGCTGTCTAGAAGGAAAGGCAGCATGAAGCAGAAAAGTGTCTAGAACATAGGGGTTGGACAAGACCAATTTTTGCAGCCCCACGCAGGGGATCCATAGGAACACAATTTAGCCTTTCTGAGCTTACTAGTTTTACAAAAAAACACACATGATTGACCTCAACACTACAACATATACAAAAAATTATTAGTATTGAAAAAACATCCTCGCTATTGGGCCGCATAACCTAAAAAGATGCTGAATATCTTGGATTAAGCTTCAGGAGTCTCCACCAACAATCCTGCACCATCCACCATCAGCCAAGTCCTAAGCTTGGGCCTCCTCGTTTGCAGTCGAACCTAGGGGCGCAGGCTCCATCATTGTGTCATTGATGTTTCTGGCCAGCGTTTCCATGTCTCGCGAGGAACCTGCAATTGGCATCGAATCTGTTCCCTAGTCCTCCTGTAGAACACTGGATTCGCCCTCTTCTTGGGCTTCCTCGAGAAAGAGCACAGATACATGGGCAATGATCCGAGGATGGTTCAAGGAGCAGTTGAATGTGAAGATTGCAGAACAAAAGGAGGGCGAGGACAAGGAACCTAGAGAGTTGGGTTCAAAAAATTGATTTGGCCTCAGAATGCTCCCTCTTCCGTTGCGAGTGTGAGGGTGCTGACTAGAAGTAACGTCACCAGAAGAAGGGTGAGAAGGCGCCACCCCGAGAGGTGCCTCTGCGGCTAAGCATTCTTTGGCGGAGCTAAGGCATGACAGTAGAGACAACGCCTTTGTGAATTACAGAACAAACCACCGGAGAGATATGACTGAGACCATACACACAGACATTCATCGATCAGATTGTTGATGAATGTGCCATAAGTGATATGTATTCCTTCATGAATGGATTTTTGAACAACGATTAAATTTATATCAAACCAGAACACTAACATAATCTGAATTTCATTTTCCATTAGGTTAATTTAGTGAAAATGAAACTTAGATTTGTTCTTAATGGACCCTTGAATTATATACTTAAAGGAAAATGTACAACCTCTACAAGCTTTAAAAAAATTCATTTATAACCTTGATTGTTATGCATTTTGATAATTTACATGTTGTTCCTTATGTTTAATGTATGTTAAAGTGATTGAATCATACTTATTATTTGTATGACCTTTGGAAGACTCAACATATTGGTTTGGACATTGTTTTGAAGAAGAAATGAGTTATTGAAACAACCTACCAGCATCTTACCATGAACATAGGCCCGCTATCCCCTTAGCTACTATTATGAGCTTATAGGATTGTTAGAAATCATGATTTATTAGTAGTTAATATGAGAGGTGGTTGAGAAAAAATACCAAGGCGAAAAACTATGATAATTCTATGGATTTTTCAAGGGAAAATAAGCCCTACTATTGGGGATGTTTCCCCCTCGTCATTGTTTATAAAAGGAGGACTTGAGCTAGTTGAGAGATCATTTTTGAGATGAAATAATACAATTTTATTATATCTAGCTCTGCAAAGTTTACTTTTCATTTTTATGTAATGTCAAATTTGAATTAATGGAGAAGCAATTTTCTTTGGAAAACATTTAATGTTTATTTCACTGAGGTTCCTTAGCACTTTGGGGATGGATCTCCCACAAGAACTATAGAAACCCTTTTGTACTTTCTATATCCAATTCCATGTTTATTTCTTATTCTATCATAATTTATTTCGTTGTTACATTTAAGATTTAATGAATAGTGTATGTTTCTCATAGATACTTAGGAATATAATGCTTTTCAGTTACTAAGTTGTTACCATGAGTTTCATGTGCTAGAACTTCCTTTCATCAATTTGTTAGACTTAGTTCAATTCTAGAAAGTTTCTGTAGAACTCTACGATTTCCTGTAAAATTATAGAGCTTCCTATAAAAGATGTTTGATAGCTTTAGTTTTTCATTATTTATCATAGTTTTATGCTCCTTATTTGAAATATACCTTGAATGGTCATATGAGACATGATCTAGTGAATGAGGGGAAGTTGAGAAGAAAAGTGGCACAAAAACATAATTGCATTACTGGATCTCAAGTTTATTTCTTAATTTGTATTTATTTTCTTTTCTGAAAACGTAGGATAGGGTTGATTTGATTGCAAATAAACTATAGGTATCTTCATTGGAAAATAACGTAGTTCTCATTTCCTAAAACTTTATTTATATACTTTGATTCCTATAACTTTTATTCTTTATCTTTGTTTCCAACAACTTAATTATTATATTCTTATATTTTGCAAGTATTGGCTTAGTGAGTCCTAACTCAAGTTCAGAGTTAATTGTGCTAAAACAAATCCCTACACTACTGGCCCTTTCGGCATCAACCCGCATAGCGTAGGCTGAAGTATCACTCAAACCATTATGCGGGATGTTGGAACCACGTTTCCTCGTCCAAAGATCAACGTGATGTCTTTTATTGCCCTAGATCTACCTTTGCGTAGATCTGTAATCTCCTGGGGCTAGGTACCGTAACTTCCTTTAAATGACCTCTAGACCTTCGTGAAGGCCTATAGTAGGTCCTTATGGACCCTTACAGATGAAGTATCCACTTACATGCATTAGAAAATAACCCTAGACCTGAGCTCACGCGGATCTACTTAAGTATTTAATAAAAATAACATAATGTATTATAATCTTTGCGAAAGTACTTAACATGCATTTCGTACAGTTAATAGGACTTATCCCATGGATTCACGCATCAAAAGATCAATATTTCATAAAGACATTATTCCATAATAGCATATATTGCAAACATAAATAATAGAAGTAAATAGATAAACACAGAGATTTCAACAATTTTCTTTATTTATATTGAATATGGCAATACAGACTCAAAACTGCATTGTGCACTTACCTGTAGGGGTCCACGTACTTAGCTATCCATACTACTCTAGGCCTCCACACACTCAGCTGCAGAGCCTTTCCCTTTCTATCTACCCACTACTTAATTGCCCTTTTCTCCTCTCTCAGACATAGACATGCCTTAGACTCTCTAAGACACACCTATTTATAGTTTTTTACATACAACCCCATGGTCCATGGACCATGGGTGGATCTCAAAACTGACTCGACTTTATATAGACAAGGGGAGAAAACCCCTTTTGACTCCTAACTATCGATGTCCTCCACATCCACAAATTGTGGAGACTTTACATCTTTTACCAAAATCTACATCAATACTTGGGCTTTTAACCCCAAAACTGATCTAGGGGACCCCATCCCAACAGGCCACTGACATAAAGTTTGTGGCTCGCCCTCGAGTCACTCGGTCACTGCCGTGATATTTCTAAGAAGATCCCCCAACTCCACCTGCATGACTACAACCTCATCAGTGCTCTACGTAGCTACTTGCTTGACCTCTTCTACTAGCTACTCTATAGTTGGTCCTTCTGCGACTAGATTTATTGTTTTTTGTTTCTACTGCAAGCCCGTCAGCTTCTCTTGAATGTTGGTGGTGACTTGGTAAGCTTCTTCTAACCAAGGTCCTAACGTAGCCTTAAGCGCGAATTCCTTCTTCTAGGCTTATTCTACCTGTGCGAGGAGCTACTCCCCCTTCTGCAACTTGGTGAGGCACTGCGCTAGAGAAATTGAGTGCATTGTCACCCTGACCTTATCGTAGTGCTTCTGGAGCTCTTGAACCTTTGTATTGAGAATCTATAGGTTTGGATATTCCTTTAGATTTGTTAGCACTTCCATCAATTGTTCAAATAAGGTGGAGTAGTCAGCGATTGTGCCATCCAAAGTGGCCATCCCTTCCTTGATGGCAGCTCTACACTGCTCCCTGACCTCGGGAAGAGTTGTAGGCTATAATTTGAGTTGCAGCTCTGTGTTTTTCATATTGAGCTCGAAATGAACTCATCCAACTTACACCTTTGACTTGCGCACTCCTACATCTAACTTTTGATATTAGCTTTCAATTGTGCGTCCTCTGGAATGTGCAGCTCTGGAACTGTTCTGCATGCCTCTGCTACTATGGCCTCCAGCATGGAACTTTGTGCCGACATTGTTTGATTTTCCTTCAAGGCCTGTGTTTTCTCGATGAACATCTTTTTATTCCTCACCCTGTATTCATTGATCAAATTGAGAGCATGTTTCTCGCAAGCTCTCAATTCCTCTATCACCCCTGCCTGCAGCACATGAAGAAGCTCATTAGGGAGCGTTGCGATATTCAGACTGATGTTCTTAAGGGTGCTCAAGATGATGCAGTCATTAGTTGACTCTACATGTAGGGACCCTTCTAGTAAAGCATTTGTTTGAAGTTCCATGATCCTTACCAAATCCGCATCTTGACTCGTCCCCAGTGCCAGGCTTACTTGTGTTGCACTCGCTTGACCTGTGCCCACCTGTATCCTACTAGTTTGGATCTGTAGCTCCTACAGATCCCTCTAGATGCTCCCCAACATCTACATATACTGTTGCTCGAACTGTTGCAGTAGTTCAATTGTAGTATCCTAGACTTTGTCATCAATCTCCTCAAGATCACCCTCCATCAACACCATGGGATCAACTCGCGACTTGTCCAATTTTTGCTTCTTGTGGGGGACTTTCCCACTGCTCATGTTTATGATTTTTCAGCCAAAATGGAGTGCTCTATTCCTCATCTCCTCTGTCACCCTGCTCAGACTATTCTTTCTCCTCAATCACGAGTGAAGGAGATTTACAGCTTCTCTATGATTCACATTGCTCTTTCTCAGCTTACTTCTTAGTAGTGCTCTCCTTCTCCATCTAAGCCTTCTATGGGGCTTCCTTCTTTGGTTGCACAACCAACTTTTTCATAGCCTACTTGGTTGCATCATTCCTTTTCTTCTCTACCGAACTTCCCATGCCCTTAATGGTTCCTGCATCCAAATCTTATTGGCCACACCATTATGATATCCAACATTTGATTACCTCTTGTATGTCGTTATCTATGACCAAATATGGTAAATCATACCATTTCTACTACAGGTCCTTCCATGCCTGAATGCAGACATAGTGGAAGTCATCCTTGAATGTGGAATAAGATGAAAACTGCTCGTACAAGGTCGAGGACAACCTTGGGCACTGGTTGATGGCCATGTAGAGGCTTGATTCTATCAAACCCCAGAATATTTTGGTTTTTGTGACCTATGTGAGGTCCTTTATGTCCCATAGGGAGGCGAACTTCACAACCTCCAGCAATTCTTCTTTCAACAGAGGAAAATGGTTGTCCTCTAATAGCTCCCATGTGACCAACACGATGGAGAGTAGCAACCAATCATAATGAAATGGATTGGTCTCATCCTAGACCTCATGGCAATTTATGAGGAATTCGCTGCACAGGTACCTTGACCAGTTGAACTACACAGCCTTTGTGCATTGTGTAGCTAGAGAGACCATGGGCGTCGAAATTTCACTCACGCGACACTTCCTCATTACATTCCCTACCAAGATTGGTGTGGAAATCTTCACCACAGGGTCATTGATATAAGTGATAGAGTATCTGCACGGCTTTTTCACAAGGGAGAATTCCTTCTTCATCTTGTCTTCCAAATCCTTTTCGCCTACCTTTTTCAGTGATGGGTATAAGCCCTCCGAGCCATAAGCATCCATCGTGCACCAGAATAAGTAATTGACAGATGCAGATTGTGTTAATAGCGGTGCATGAAAATGGGGCACCCACAACAGGTTCAAAAACTAAGAATTCTCCACTCCATGGATCCATTCCACCGTATCTAACTCAGTGACACCTGAGTCTAGGTAATGGATGCACTTCATATAATTGGCTAGGTGAGGTAACCTCGCAAGATCTATCAGATCCCAATATTCCATTTTCAGTAGGGGGATCCGCGTAAGGAGTGGAGCTTTGAAGGGAACCTACTCTAGTAGCAGGGGCATAGAGATGAAAAAAAATTCCAAGTCTAGGTTCTTGGTGACCTTATCCTTCCCTTTGCACGGAGGTATATAATCAGGAAACTTTGTAATGGGCTCTAGCCCCTCAACGTCTATGTCCTTGGTGCATTGTCCTTCCTCGACCTCCAAATCGACAACCCTCTCGGACTACTTGTATTTCTTCTACTTTTGAGTTGTAGAGTCTTTTCTTGGTGATTCACGCACTGACCTTTTCTATTTATCCTTCTTTAGTGTTTTGGTTTCTCTAATAGGAGTAAACTTCAGTCTAGGCGACCTCGGCGTTGTAGGCACAAAAGCCAAAGCTTCCATACTCACTACCTCTAGAGAAGCTCCTTCAGATGTGACATTTCCCCCAATGCTCACAGTCTTAGCATGGCTTGGTCCTAACATGGTTTCAAGGATTAATTTATCATTCAACCCCGATAAATTGACAAATGTAAGGCTTGGGACAAAGTCCTAAAAAAATGAGCAGTGCATAAGCAAAATATAGAATAGCCCAAAAACTCTAAGGGTGCAAAGTGTTTTTTGTTGGACCAACTCATGTAATTTATAGGGGTTTTTGAATTTGAATCTAATCGTTCCCCCCAAAATTCAATCATTAATTTTGTTTGGCAGCAGATCTTCAAAGATTTTGGACTTAAATTCCACCATTCCACTCCTCTTAAACTTCTTCTAGCTGTCAAATCATGAACAATGACTAGGGGTGATTTTAGGGGCGAATGTTCACCCTTTGGCGAAATTAAGGGGTTTTAAATTTTTAGTGGGCGAATATTTTGTATCATAGTACATTTTTACAAATCACCTCAAATAGCCCACCTTATCTTAAGGGAGAGGGTAAAAAAGGTAAATTTAGCCCTTGAAATTAGGAGTTACAACCTTCCATTCGCCCATTTTCAAGAATAGGTTTTATTTAAGTGAATCCTATGGGCCAAAGGCCCAAATACCATATTTATAAAAGAGGTATGGTAAATTAATAAAAATATAAATAAATGAGAGGTATGGTAAATAAATAAAGCATTTTTTATATTTACTCCATAAGTCACCTTATATACATGCAAGGGTGTAAACAAATAAAAATATAAGTAAATTGGAGGTATGGTAAATAAATAAAAATATAAATAAACTAGATGTATGGTAAATAAATAAAACCTATTTTTATATTTAGTCCATAACCCTCATTCTATTTATGAAGGCTCAAGAAGGAGGTTTTACTTAAGTGAATCCTATGGGCCAAATACCATATTTGTAAAAAGGGTATGGTAAATTAATAAAAATATAAATAAACGAGAGGTATGGTAAACAAATAAAACATTTTTTTATATTTACTCGATAACTCACCTTATATTTATGAACACTCAAAAAATGTGTTATATTTAGGTGAAACCTATGGGCAAAATACTATGAGACAAATACCATGGACTAGATTTTTATTAATATCATGCAAAAAAATATTATTAACCGTAATATTATTATTAATAAAAATAAAAATGGCACACGGTATTGACCCATGGTATTCACCAAAATGGCACATGGTATTGACCCATGGTATTCACTTGGAATGTAGCCTATTTAAATGGGGGAATTAAACCAGCATAGATCCATCTTTACTCTGGATCTACTAACCCCTGAGAGGTATCAAATATTGTGATATGCAAACTACCATAGAGTGAAAAAATATTTGATCCCTCTCACGGCTTGGTGGATCAAGAGTAAAAATGGATGTTGTAATTTAATGTATGTTAAACATTTTAGCTTGGTTAAAATAAAAAATAAAATAAAAATCAACTATTCATTTTATTCATTTTTATAAATTACTAATAGTAATTTTTAAGCTCTAGGTTTATGATAACCCATGGTATTGACCCATGGTAATACCAAGATCTTACAAGATTTTATAATTGAGTAAGATATTCGCCATGCCTGGTGAGAGATTTGCCAAAAAATTATATATACATTTTATATTATTGATAAAATTGCCTTCCATTTTTCCTATATACCATGGAGATTCCCCCATTTATTATCCATATAAATTTAAGGGGGGGTTCTTAAAATTTTCCCTGGTATAGACTTTGAAGAAACTTTTGCACATGTTGCTAGACTTGAAGCCATAAGAATGTTCCTTGCTCTTTCTAGCTTTCAGAAGTTCAAAGTATATCAAATGGATGTGAAATCTGCCTTTCTTAATGGAGACCTAGAAGAAGTATATATTGAGAAAACATATGGATTCATCCTTAGAAATGATCCATAACTTGTATGCAGACCTAAAAAGGCTCTCTATGGTCTAAAACAATCTCCAAGCTCCTGGTATTATCATCTTGACAAATATCTTCATCAACAAAGTTTTTTAAAAGGATCAGTTGATAGCAATCTATATATAAAAATTGACAATTATAAATTTCTAATACTTGTTGTGTATGTTGATAATATCATTTTTGATAGCAATGAAGAAGCCATGAGTCAAAAATTTGCTTTGGTAGTGCAAAAGGAATTTGAAATGCTCGTGCTTAGTGAACTCACATATTTTCCTGGTTTACAAGTTCAACAAAATAAACATGGTATTTTTCTATCGCAAACCAAGTACCTCAAGAAGATCTTGAAGAAATATGCCATGGAAGATTCTAAACCAGTATGTGCCCCTATGGTAATAGGATGCAGCTTCAGCACAAATGATGAATGAAAAGCAGTACATCAACCAACCTATAGATCCATGATTAGTAGTCTGCTCTATCTAATAGGTACCCAACTAGACATCATGCATGCAGTAGGAATAGTTCAAAGATTTCAAGCAAATCCAAAGGAATCACACCTTCAAGCAGTCAAAAAGGATTTTCAAATATCTTCAAGGAACACAAAAATTTGGTTTATGATATCCTAGGGATACATATCTTACACTTCATGCATATACAGGTGCAGATTGGGCAGGAAGCATGGATGATAGAAAAAGAACTAGTGGTGGTGCATTCTATATGGGTTCCAGATTAGTGTCTTGGTTCAGCAAGAAACAAAGTTCAATTGCATTATCTACAATTGAAGCTGAATATGTAGCTGCTACATCTTGTTGCACACAAATCCTTTGGATGACGTAAACATTGCAAGGCATTCAAATCACAGGTACTCCACCTATCTTTATTCTATGTAATAATACAAGTGCAATCAGTATCTCAAAGAATCCAGCCATGCATTCCAAGACCAAACAGATACCTATCAAATATCATTTTCTCTGGGAACAAGTGCTTGAACAAAACGTCAAATTGGAGTATGTTCCCTCCAAGGAATAGGTTGCTGATATATTCCCCAAACCACTACCCAGAGAAACATTTGAATACCTCAAACATAAGCTGGGAGTAGTTGATGCATCATCTTGTTGTTGATGCTTATCTGTTTGAGAGGACAATGGTTGTATGCGAGTCTCATGAAGTGTATCTGCATACATATGCCGGTTTCTATGGATACAGCCACATATATGTTGGTTTGAAGAATATCAGTAGGCCAGACTTAGGATGAAAAGAGTTTTATATGGGTCTGATAGTGATCATCTGGCACAGGTTCAGGGGGAGCATATACTTCTAATAATGCATAGTTGGCATTACCTTAGAAGATCTTGGTACAATTTCATAGTTGTTTTTTATTCAGAAGGAATAGGTGCAGAGGGAGATCATGGTTGCTGGTCTAGATGGTAATTGATAGATACTGCTGATGATAGTTTCTGATGACTATCATAGTATTATTTTAGATATTTTTTCTCTATGTCATGTATATATTTTATTATCAAGGTCATGTAATGAACTATTTTGTTTGCCCACTATGCTTGGGATGGATGATGTAATGTTCTTGTTTTATCATGTATAAACTTTTGGTGTGTCCCCACTTGGTTGGGTGGATGATTCAATCTTGGTATATCCCCACTTGGTTGGAAGGTGGATGTATGTATGAGTCTTTGGTGATAGGAAGGTCATTTATGATGTATAGAGTCATGTTATTTACGTAGAACATCTTTTTGCAGACCTTTCTTACAGAGCATGAGCAACACACTTCAACATATCAGAGATTTCAACATGTACTCAGGGGAAGCATAATCCTTTGCCCTTGATGACAAAGGAGGAGAGTGACTTGGGGTTGCCATCAAGTCCAAAGGGGGAGATTATTGGCATTATGACATTGGTTTGGTGCTATGACACAGGTGTTGTCTTTGATGGCAACACAGTTAGATGACAAATCATAGTTTAGGCTCACAGAATGAAGGAAAAAGAGATATACATAGGTTCCCCTTGACCAAGCCGCGTATAAACCCACATTCAATGACAAAAAGTCACATATGCATATACACGCACTTTCATGCAAGGGAAGGTGCATACATGTTGGAAAATTTGGCTTTTGCTCCATGTTATTATGATCCATGGTATTGGTCCAAGATATCTTGTCCGACATGTTGACCCCAGGAATTTGGTCCAAGGTACTGGTTCTAAGTGGCTTTGGACCATGGTATTGAGTAAGGCCTAAGGCTATAAAAGGAGGAGAAGATCTTTAGGTGAATGCACTCAAGTATTGAATATCTAATGAAGAACAAGATCTAGAATACTGGTCATTGGGTAATGGTGCATAGCTAGATCTGAATAAAGGAGGAACCTGAGTGCTTGAAGAAGGATAAGTTCTATTAATGGGTCAAGATCTTAAGGATTGAAGAGAAGTATCTTTGCGTGGTTCTTGATCTTTTATCTGAATAATTGGCACATGTTGTGATTTGTAAATCTGATGATCTGGGTATAACTAACATCTGAATAGTGGTAAAGGTTAAATCATCTTTTACAAATCTGTACGCAGGTTCAGTATAGCAAAGGCATGTATACACACTGGTTCAATATTTCAAAATTGCGTATACACTAGTCTACCTTGAGAAAAGTGTGTATGCACACAGGTTCAACACATTGAAGTAGCATACATCTCATAAAATATGTTTTAGCTACTTCTGTTTAATGTTGCAATGTTCTAGGTTCTGGATTAGGTTATGGTTACTGTTACTATCTTCTGGTTATAACATTCAGAAAAGTGATTGTTTGATTCAATTTTGTTTGGCACAAAGGAGATTGGTTAATGCAGATATATTTGATGTTTGATTGATGTTACTGATGGATCCAGTCTAAAAATTTATGAAACGTGGTCACTGGAAGAAAAGAGAAGGTTGTAGCCTTTTGTAGGTCAACACCTACATAGTAGTACATCAGCTAGTGCAAGAGCTAAGGGAGTTCTAGCTCCCTTCCAAGAGAATCTAGAGAATGAGAGAGGGTTGTAGCCTTCTATAGGTAGAAGCATGTGTACTAGTATAAGGTTTCGCCATTATAGAAATATTGTAAAAATAAATTTCTTATTAAAACAATAAAGATGAATTGCAACAGGTGGTTTTCACCCACGTTGGGTTTCCACCTTATATCTTGTGTTCTTGTGTGTGATTGTCTACTCTATTTTTACTATACCTGGTTACTATTATATGGTTCTGATGCACAGATTATAGATCATCATTTGAAGAATTAACTAATTTATAAGTCTGCAGGATATATGCTAGTTTCCTTAACTACAGTTGCGTATATACACAAGTTTCATTAACTGATGTAGTGTATAAAAGTCTGATTGTGAAAAGAAATATTATTGACTTACTAATAATTATTCACCCCCCCTCTCAATATTATTTCCAACACCATTCTTTCTCTTCAGCAATTAAATACCCACATTAGTGCCCCTCAGTTCTATAATATTACACTACCGTCAACTGTGTCCCTCTAAGTTTGCAGTGGTCAATTTTGTGAGAAAGCTATGCTTAGTTTTAGCCTTTAGGTTCCTTTCTTTTGCCTTTCTAAAGATAAATACCTTTTCTATTAACTATCATGCCTAATTTATTTATCTTCAGGGCCTATTTTATGGTTATCTTCATGTTGTACACATTATCCTTCTTTCCGCAGTGGAAAAAAAACACAGAAAAGAAAACAAAGTCCCTTCTAAAATGAAAAGCCTTAGTGTTAGTTTCTCCTACCAAGCATGCAATTAATGGACAATAACTACTCATGCTAACAAGTCACTAATGGAAAATTTAACATCTATATATTTAATCCTAACCTCACGCTAACAATGTGAATGTCAAGTAGTACATAGTTTTGCTGGAAAATGTAAACCTTTTAAATATTATTGTTGTTATAGTTGCGACTTGCTACTAGTCCTTTTTCTTTAGGTGAAGTTTCATCCTTGCCAGGTTAGTGTTCTCAATTTTGAGAAACAAAATAATCATGTCCAAAAAGGTTCTAACTTCCTACTAACACTCATATTTGAAATAGAACAAAAAAGTGGCACCACAAGGTATTAGAGTAGAAGTGCGTCTGTACTTAAGATGATGCCACTTGGAAAAGAAATCTTTCCTATCTATATCAAGTTTCCTATCAATTTTCTATTGGAAATTATTCCTAATTATTTTAATTTTAGAAATAAGACATTATTATGATCACTCAGTTACCAAATCTGACCTATGGGGTTCTCTTGCTTCTCAAAAACACGTAACAACTATAGTGATAATAGTTTTTTCTGATTTCCAATTCATATCTTTTTTTTTAAATATATTGACATCCCTTTCTGTAATACGCTCTTTGTATCTTAAACAATTTTAAGCAAGGGCCTGTAGGCCCCCCAACATTAAGCAGGATCTTATCTGAAACAAATCCCTTTGAAGCACACAATTGATGAGAATCATGAAAACACTGTCAAACCCCCTTTCTGAAGAAATGATGAGCAAGAGGGAATAAATATACAAGTACAAATCCTTTTAGTCTCTCAGGAAACTTGCAAGGAAGCAATATGCACTTGTTTGAAGAAACATAAAATGACCTACCATAAAATGCCAATGAAATGTGCAGGGAAAAATACACCCAGAGGCCATATTTAAGCTAATTGCATACTAATGCGCCATTGCAATAGAGATTTGTAAGCCCAATGGTAGGGTGTTATCCTCTTTAGCCCATTGAAAATGTCATCACAATCCCAAAACAGTGGTTGTGTACAAGAACAACCAACCTTTGACAGAACAAGAAAAAGTAAACAACCACAATGTAGTAGTTGCATAGTACCAATGAGGCCTTCCACAAAAATGCTGCCAATATCAAGTAGGCTATGAAACCGGCCTAAACTCCCCTTATACATACATGCTGACAAAACAAATTTGAAACCCTTCTGTCATCCTCAATCAAACTGTAAAAAGGTATGGCTTCAAATGACACCAATAAAAACACTCTTCGTGGAGCTCTTAACTAATGCAAAATTATGCTACATGAAGACCTCCACATGTAGCACCTATAGACACATGTCTTGCCATGGAGTCCTCTGTAGTATTTTCCCTCAATGAACGAAGAAGAACTATAAAAAATGTATTGTTTGTAATATTGTACTTAATAATTTATGCACATCATTGTAAAGGTGGCTTGGACAAAGATCACAAATCTAACAATCCACGTGCTCAACTGAACTCTTGAATTACCTCCAGCTATTGCAGCTCTAGACTCTTATATATAGCTAAGGGAATGTAGAGTGTACATCACATCATGCACAATTTGGTAATCTTCTTTTGATACAACTTTCATTCTTCTATATTTATGTGAGTATTTGCCATAATTACGAACTTTGGCTGAACTGGGGTAAATAATTTAAAATTTGGAAAAGAATCATACAATCGAATTATTTGGTACAATTTACTTTGGAATGTGTATGTAATCAATGTAAAAATTTGGCAGTAGTGTTATAGACATTTTTTGGCACTTCAACCCCAAATTGAGGGCTCCTAAGTCGCTAAAAGTGTTGCTTCACTTCCTAAAGGAACAAGGTCAACTGATTACATCATCTCCTAGAATTTCTCCACTGAAAACTGCTCATAAATGGCCAAAACCGGACCATACTGAAAGCTCAATGCGGGGGGTGCGATGCATATCACCTTCCCAGTGTACAAGGTGCGATGCATACTGATTTGCTCCTCTGTAGGGTGCGATGGTCGGGAATGGACAAATGGCAGGGACAAAAAGGCGAGGTGGAAGATCATGGAACCTTCCAGAAGCTTCCCCTCTAACACTTGCCTCTCCATTTTCGACCAGGGATGAGTAAGAGATCATCATTCTCCAAGTGGAAGCAGGAACTATCAAAGAGAAGACGCTAATCAAGATCCCAGAAGATGACTCACCTCTCTGTAATCATCTATATATGGATCCCTCATCACAGAGATCTAGAGGCTGGAAGTTTGTATCTTATAGAGAAGTGTTGTTGGTATTCTGGTGTACATTCACAGTGTTCGGTGATCTAGCTTTGCTTGAGGTGAAGAAGGGCTTCTTAGCTGGAGGATGATGCTGGGTCAGAGCACATGGTTGTAATCTTCTTGCTACTTTTCATCTGAATAAACCTATTCTTGTTTCCTTCCATATTCTTGTGTACTTGTTTATATATGCATGTATATGGTTAATACACATATGATCCCGTATTATTTATGAATTTAGATCCTTGTTTCTTGCATAGTAATATGTTGTTGTGATTCCACAGGTCCTTTTGAAGCTGGGCAGACAAAGAAGAGGCAGCGAAACTCTATCAAGGAGAGGAAATCAAACGCAAGACTCAGGTTGGTCCTCTTGGTTCTCCTCTCATCTATTTTCATAAAAGGAAACAATAGTAGATTTTGATTGTTTGTTTCTAAGATAGCCACCCATCTTAGTGGAAATAGCAGCATCCGAGTGGACACTATTCATGGATAACAAAATGGCGACTCCACTGGGGAGCGACTAGATTACTTATGAGATTATCTATCCTTGTTTCCTTTATAAACATACAGACAGGGCCTAAAGTTAAGCCAGCTAGCCTTCGAACTACATTTGTCATACAAATTCAAAGTAGATCAATGCTACTTCATTCTATCTCCATGTTTTGTTTATGAATTAAACAATAGATCTGCAAACAATCTAATTGCCCTAAGTGGTGGCTCTAATAACCTCTTAGATCACCCTTGTGTTTTGCATACACTGATCTTTACTTATTCAGCCTAAACACCTGAACTAGATTGCAAACTGTGAGTGAAATCCTGTTCAAAGTCTCGCACTACTACCATCACACCCTGCCTTCAAGGCAGTTTGTATGCATCGCACTTCCCGAGTGCAGTAGGTGCGGTACATACTGAGTTCATTGTGTAACAGGTGCGATGGTCAGGGAGGATTAACTTTACCCTCCGAATGTGGATTTTTCTCACTCTTTTCAGTCTTATTCAAGAGTTTTGTTGTCGAAAGTCAATGCACTTCTCTGGAAACCCCCTTCTCTTGCATTATTCTGCATCCTTAGTGCAAAGAACTATAAATGCTTTTATGTATTGTGCGTCGTTTTTATCTCTCTTTTGCAAAAAGTAGCATAGTCGAACTATCGTCTCTAGATCTGAAAGTGTCATAGCTGTCGTTTTCAGTTTTAGAAAATAATCCCATTATTTCGAATAGTTGATTATACAGTTACTATTGCATAGGATTTGAATTATTAGTTTTAAAGTGTCGAAAAGCAATTTCCATTTCAAAATCACAAAGTGTCTCTCTTGCTTTCACTTCATTTTGAAAAAGAATTTTGTTCAGTGCTGTCACTTTAAAAGTAATTCAGTTTTGCACATAGCTTTCTTAACGTCATTCACACATTAAGAGAGATGAAAACAAATACATGCATGTGCATTTGCATTTTGATTGCTTGGCTTGGTTTAGGACTGTGCATTTAGCGTGTGCTCTGTGCTCTGTGAAGAAAAGATTCTTGACTTTCTTCCCTTTAGTAGCTAGGATTTTCATTGCTGAAAGAAGATAAAACATTTTTTTATCATCTTAGACTACATTTTAGGAATTATATATACATCACGTGATGAACCTGAAAGGCAAGTTGTTAAGCAAGATCAACTTAAAATAAATTCAATGAATTTGACAATGCTTTGGAACTTAACGCACAACATCTAGAGGCCTAGGCTAGAGACATATTCCGGCATCGTAAAACCTTGTAACTATTGCTTTCAATGTTGGTTGGGTGACTCCTCCACTCTGAGACGGCAAGTGCCAGTATGGACTTGTGCTCCCACGTACCATCGAGTGTATATTGGGAGACCACAATAGGCTGCATCCTTTATCCTTAGGAAGCTGTGTCTACTGCCCTATCGATCGCAATGCATCGAACACAACATTCGGGAAGATTGACTATCGTACCGTAAAAAGTATTCTGCAGTTTTGCGATTGGTTTGGTAATCCTCTCTACCTAGATCTCTAGAGAATCCTTAAAGGAAAAGGTCCTCTGAGCACTTGTCAATTCAGGCTCAATAAAAATCAAAGGTGACTAGAGTCATCTTTTGTTTTTTCTCGACTCTTTAAAATTGAAAAAAAAGTTGTGTCAAAGCGTCTAAAAATTTATTTTAATCGGAATAACATCACAAATTTCCCCGTTGATCTTCAGGTTGAGAAAATGGAGTCTACCAACCAAGGATTTCCCCGTGAAGGAAATCCTAGTCCCTTTTCCTCTTGGGGAGATGTTGGTGCACCCCATATGGCCACTTTGTCACTTCCAGGATTGACAATTGGTTTGCCCGTCTGGCTCTTCTCTACCTGTGTCATTCAGCATCCCGTAATTCCTGAACAGTCTAATCAGCAACTAGATGACACTAGATTTTCCTCCCAACCTTCTACTTCATCTGATTCTCTCTCTCCTCCTTCCTCTTCGCTTGGTAAATTTGATAAAGCAAAAAATCAATTAACTAAGAAGAAGAAGAAGTAGAAAGAGAAAAAGGAAAAGAAGAAAAAGGAACCAAAATCGAGAAGGAGCAACCAAGTATCGTCTAGAGAAAATTCACACACCGCACAGTCAAAACCTAAATCTTCTTGTATCATTTGGAATGGAGACCACTATCACCGAGATTGTCCCCGCATCCCTTGGATCTTAAGGGACTGGTCTCCTCATTTGCACAATTTGGTAGCATCAACCTCTGGCAATCATGTTGAATGCTCACCATCAACCAGTGAAAGTGAAGCACATGGACAAAGAAGGAATCCTAAACCTCCTTGTAAGTTGTGTGAAGATAGTCATGCTGTCCACCATTGTCCCTTCCTTGATGAGGCTAAAAGAGTTTTGGATGATCGTCCAGTTTCACCACTACGACTTCCTCCTAGATATAAAAAACTCTTGCCAAGTCCTCCGCCAGTTGAAAATATGGCTGGCTCGTCATTATGCTTGGCTGAAGCATCTATCATTGAAAATGAACCCTCTGAATCCAAAGCAGACAAAAGTCAAAGGGTCAATACGACAGTTGACCCGGCCTCGCCTTCATAGTGTTCATCTTCGAATGATACCATCACTGAAGAGAAAGAGAACGACACCGTTCAAATTCTTTCCATCAACACAAACTCTGATGAGCTTGGGGGCAGTCCTCCCATTCCTTTATCCCAGGAAGGAAGTTCATTAGAGTCATATCCGACTGTCTATTTGGTCACACCACCACGCAACCTAGTCATTTCCTTTGACTGGAATCTACTAGGTAGACCCCGTTTGCCAGCCAATGTACCATTCAAAATTATTATACAAGCTTACAGAATCATCATGGTTGGTACCATCATTGTTGAAGGGGATTCTGTGAGTATCGTTTCCTCAACTGCATGGAAAGCGCTTGGTTCGCCATTGCTTTTGCCTGAAATGAGAAATTTGACAGGCTTCGACAATGGAACCAGTCGACCTTTAGGGATCCTTCCAAATGAGCCCATTACTTTGAGAAGGAAAACTGTTCACATGAACATTATGGTAATTCAAAGACCTTTAGATTATAATCTACTCCTTGGACGCGACTATATTTATTGCATGGGAGCCATCGTCTCCTCACTCTTTAGAGTAATGTGTTTTCCGCACAAAGGCAGAATGGTCAAGCTCATGGAACAAATGTCATTCCTCGGATCACACATTGCAAATAGTCAAATTCCATCCCTAAATGGTCTTTTCACGCAAGAAATGTCTCATCGGTCTCCAGTCCGTCCACCTAATGAACGCGAGTGATTCAGGAAGATATGACTTAAACCCAGGGGGCATGCACCCTGGTCTGCTTCAGTCGAAAAAATCTGGGTATAGGGTAGGTTTCGACGAAGGTTATATGACTAGGCTGATACCTGTCTGTATAGGAAAATGGGATTAGACCGGATAAGATACCTCCATTAGAAGGTAGGTCTTTCCCGATAGAATAAATGTTTTGTCTGCAAATTGAAGTGTAACCTGGAAACTCTACTTCGCTAGACCTGGGCGAATGCAAACGTTTCTGCATGCAAGCGAAGAGCAGTTATTTATTTTTTAAATTTTTAGGACCTCTAACCCTTTAAACCCATAAGCCTAGTCATTTCCTAACTTGCATAAAGAAAGGATCTGTGGCAAAGCTTGAAGAGATGTAAGCCACTTCAAAATAGCATCTCAAATGAGACATTCTTATCATACGATTGGTGAGCAATGTTGTCGCAGAGTTCAAGCTCGTTAAAAAATAAACTCTCCATGAGTCGTTTTAGCGCATAGTTCAAGCTCGTTAAAAAATATACATAAGTCATGAGCAAATGTTTCCCCCGGTGTTTAAGCTCGTTAAAAAATGAACTGGTAAATAACCATTGTGAATTCCTTATCACCAGCTTTGGAGCCTTGGTCGTGTTCTCGCCATCACCTCCACTCTGTTTTTAGTCAATCATTCACCCCCATATAATTGTTTACCCCTTCGAGTAACATCTGCGAAGAGTGATTCTACTAGCCATCCTTGTGACACTGCCCTGATTGGAAAATTCCAAATCTTACCTGGAATCAGCTGCTACCCGAAACCATCACTCGTTCCTCGAAAACGAGCCTTCTTTAAGCTCTTTTCACCTAACTCGTAAAATATGAAATTATTGCCAAGCAATTGGCCTCTCTCCCTCATTAAACACATTGGAAGTGCTATCCCTCCTCTATATTTTAATCTTTTTGGACCTGAGGGATTATTACACAAAAAGATCGAGCGCTTGTCTTGTTCGGCTCATTAAAACTGTCAAAAATTCATCCCTTTTGTATTATTTTACGCTTTTTCGGACATAAGGGATTATAAAACAAAAAAGAATCTTTGGAGTCTCCTTTCCGTTTCTTTCAGACTCTCTAAAATTCAAAGAGACCAAGTTATCTTTGTTGTTAAACTCGTTAAAACCAAATAGTGACAAAATCATCCAAATGGACGAGAACGAGTTTCACTGTCGCTAGGCTCACAAAAATATAGCAATAGGTTCGCCCGAAGGGCGGATTATAGAACACACATATGTTATCCTCGTCAAGCTTGACAAAAATAAAGAGGTATTGGTCAGCAATGACTCGGGAAAATTGGGAAGAAAACTTGAAGAAACTTTATTAGTAGAAAGTCGCTCTTGAACATGACACTTTCCTTCCGCATCCATGCCAGGTTGGGTTGTTCTGTTCACTGGTCATCACCATGGGTCTGTCAGACCATCCATATTTGGGTTTAATGCTACCAATCCATTGTCAGTGTCACTAATATGTTCAAGAGAAGTCATTAAGACAATTCACCTGTGTCTCACCCACTGCAATACATTCATGCTTCATTCCTTCATGACCACCACCCTGAACCCTATATCGTCAGTTTGTTTTCACCTCTGAAATCATTTTCTTCATTCCGTGTTGTTGGTGTGGGATTCATTAAGGCGCTCCTCCGACAGGTTGCTTCTTGTCGACATCAGCTCATTATCCAAGAAGTTGACATAGGAACAACCCTTTCAGTACTTTGAAGCTTGCATGCCTCAATGGCAAGTTTCTAACTGTCGGCGACAGGTTTACATCAATGGCCTTCAACCGAGAGATTTTACGTGGTGTTCAACACCAAGTCCCTTTTCACACCACGTGAATTATACTGTAGTACCTTAAGGGTCATTGTCATTATTGGTGATTCCTCTCACACCTGTTAACAGCTTACATCATTGGCTGGTAATCAGGCGATGTCTTTTCATGTTCGACTCCACAACATCTTTCACATGGATCGACTTGTACTCCAAGTGAAGATTGAATGAGTTTTGAAGACCCCGGATCTAGTTTCATCCATCCGGGCTGCGATATATTCAGGAATATAAAAACATCCAGTGTACATCATTTTTGAATAGATAATCATCCAAATAAAAGGATGATGTGTCCATATCATCATTCTATCACACAGACGATTGTTTGTCCTATGTACATGAAAATGAACTTATAAATCTGAGCATGGGAATGCTTTCCTCAGCTAGATCATGAAAAAATGGTGTCAAAATAATGCATTGTGTTGTATCTTATTACAAGTCGCCTCCCAGCTCGGAAAAACTTCAGATCCTCATAGTAAAGCATTTCACCCAACATCAGAAAGATTAAAGACCTCATGCTTTAGGGGGTAACTATTATAGACATTTTTGGGCACTTCAACCCCAAACTGAGGGCTCCTAAGTCCCTAAAAGTGTTGCTTCACTGCCTAAAGGAACAAGGTCAACTGATTACATCATCTCCCAAAAGTTCTC